>JASPKP010000867.1:5000-22500 GCA_030674155.1 Stramonita haemastoma | reverse complement strand
AATCAGTGGTCTAGGTGATAACGCGCCTTGCCTAGAAAGCAAAAAGCCCGGGTCGGAGTGTGTGGTGGTTCGTACCCCGTTTGGACCCAAAACATTTTCCCCATCCATTAGACTCTGAGTGGTAGTCTGGGCGCTAGTCTTTCGGATGAGACGATAAACCGAGGTCCCGTATTTAGCGCACGTAAAAGAACCCACGGCAACAAGGGGGTTGACCCTGGCAAAATATCTGTAGAAAAAAGCCACTCTGGTAGGGAAACAAATAAAGTTGCATGCAGGAAAAAGAAAAAAAAATGTGTAGGCGCTGCACATGTGGCGACGCGCTCTCATTTTAAACTGTACATAGTCGCACACTTTTTAATACGAGTTTTAAAATGTGACGAGGTGATAGCCCTGATGTGGCCTATGTGGTCGGCGGGGCTATAAGCAACATCATTCGATTGGATTGGATCCCATTCTCTCTCTTCTCTCTCTCCTCTCTCTCTCTCTCTCTCTCTCTCTCTCTCTCTCTCTCTCTCTCTCTCTCTCTCTCTCTCTCTCTCTAGTCCTTCGGATGAGACTTTAAACTGAGGCCCCATGTGCGAACGCACGCAGAACGTCTTGTGCACACGTTAAATCCTGTTCCGCTTTTCGTAAGAGTAGGCCATCGTGTGCCGGTGGGAACAGATGACAATATTTACTAAACTGCATACACACGGGGACCGGATGAAAAAAAGCACACTGTTGCTTATTCTGTTATCCTCGATATAAAAATAAAAAAATAAAAATAAAATAAAATCTCTCTCTCTCTCTCTCTCTCTCTCTCTCTCTCTCTCTCTCTCTCTCTCTCTCTCCTCCTCTCTCTCTCTCTCTCTCTCTCTCTCACTCTCAGTGTCTATCTTTCTCTTGTCTCTGTCTACTTCTGTCTCTGTCTGTTGGTCAGTCGGTCGGTCTGTCCGTCTGTCTGTATCTCGCTCTCGCTCTCTCTCTCTCTCTCGCTCTCTCTCTCTCTCTCTCTCTCTCCTCTCTCTCTCTCTCTTCTCTCCTCTCTCTCTCTCTCCTCTCTCTCTCTCTCTCTCTCTCTTCTCTCTACTCCTCCTCTTTCTGTTTCTGTCATGTCTCTGCCTCTGCCTGTCTATCTTTCTCTCTCTGGTCTCAGTCTCTCGTCCCAGTCTCTCGTCTCAGTCTCTGGCCTCAGTCTCTGGTCTCTCCATCCCCCCCCCCCCCCTCTCTCTCTCTCTCTCTCTCTCTCCTCTCTCTCTCTCTCTGTCTCTCTCTGTCTCTCTCTGTGTCTCTGTGTCTCTGTCTGTCTGTCTGTCTGTCTATGTCTTCTTTTACTCTCTGTCTCTCTCTGTCTTTCTGTCTGTCTCTCTCTCTCGTCCCTGTCTCCCTCTGCCCCCCCCCTCTCTATTCCTCCCTCGCTCTCTTGCTCTCTTTCTTTCTCTCTGTCTCTCTCATGTCTTTAGTCTCTTTTTCTCCCTCTCTCTCCCCCTCTCTCTGTCTCTGCCTCTGCCTGTCTATCTTACTCTCTCTGGTCTCAGTCTCTGGTCTCAGTCTCTGGTCTCTCTGTCTCTCTCTGTCTCTCTCTCTTTCTCTCTCTGTCTCTGTCTGTCTGTCTGTCTCTTTTTTCTTCTCTCTCTCTCTCTCTCTCTCTCTTCTCTCTCTCTCCTCTCTCTCTCTCTCTCTCTCTCTCTCTCTCTCTCTCTCTCTCTCTCTCTCTCTCGTCCCTGTCTCCCTCTGTCTCCTACCCCTCTTTTTCTCTCTCTGTTCCTCCCTCGCTCGCTTTCTCTCTCTCTCTTTCTTTCTCTCTGTCTCTCGCATGTCTTAGTCTCTTTTTCTCCCTCTCTCTCCCTCTCTCTTGCATGGGTGTGGATGTGTGTATGTGTGTAATTCTTATCTGTGTGTCTGTATGTCTGTGTGTGAGAGTGTGTGAGTATGTGGAAATCATTATCCAATTTCTAAAAATGTTTTGCTAATTCTATAAACATCTGGGATGTGTGTTGTTTAATTATTATTGTTATTATTATTTAATTATTATTTTATTTATTTATTTATTTATTTATTTATTTATTTATTTATTTAGGACTCTAAGATTTCCAGTACCGAATTAGGCGGAACGGGAATTAGAGTGGCGACTTAGATAATTCCCGTGTAGGACCCATGACACAGTCATTCATCCATTCATTTATTCATCCATTCTCTCTCTCTCTCTCTCTCTCTCTCTCTCTCTCTCTCTCTCTCTCTCTCTCTCTCTCTCTCTCTCTCTCTCTCTCTCTCTCTGGGGACTGGATGTAAAAAAAACACATGAGTGTTTATTCATTATCCTCGAAATAAAATAATTTCATATGATTTGATTTTTCTCTGTGAATGTCTTATCGTAGTCTAATTATATTTACCACTTGTATTGATGAATATTTTACTTGTATTCTGTAAAGGTCAAGGTACAGTTGTCCCATTACCTAGGCGGTCGAAATGGAGCGAGGCATCAAAGACCTCAGCTTCTCTATGGGCCAGCATATTGAGGGCGGCATCCATCTCCTCTCTCTCGTGCTTTACCTTCCCTGACCCTAAAGAGGGCAGGTACCCATTTACGGCTGGGTGAACTGGGGGACTGTACTGAAACCAAGGTGTGCATACGGTCACCCATCCAATTGTTAACCACACTCGATGCTGCTAAGTAGCTTGGGGAAAGTGAGTGCTCTGACAAATGAGCTATTCCTCCTCCTGGTATTGATATTCTCTATCTTCATAATTATGTCTTGAATGTAATTTTTTGTGAACCTTTTTATCTAATCCTTTTGTGTGAGTAGAATAACTATGTCCATCATAATTATGATGTGGTTTTTATACGGTTTCTTTGTGTGACTATAATCATGGGATGGGATTAGATAGCTCAGTTGTCAGAGCGCTTGCATTCCCTAGCCAATGTTAGGGTGCGCACAAAGAGAACGTTTGCTCGCGATAAAAGCGAGCACAATAAAGCAAGCGGTTGTAATGTTCAAAATATGCTTGCACCACACAAAAAGTACACTTGCTTTATCACGCCTGCAATTTCAAGCAACGCTTTCCAAGCATAAAGAACCAAAAGTTAATTCTTTATTGCGAGCAAGGGTGTTCTTTGTGCCCCAATGTGTTGTCTAGTCACGATCTGGTAAGTGCAGTGTGCATTTTCTCTGTCTCCTCTGACAGTCCGACCAAAGAGTCATCAAATGATAGTTAATTTTGTTGTACTCAAATTGTATTTTACACAAGATACTTACTATACCAGTTAGGCGTGAATGATTTTTTTCTCACGCAAGTGGAAAATAATTCTTATTCTTAACGAACAGTAATCTTTTGTAAACATCTATGCTGTTGATTTTATATAATCATTCTATAACTAATAGTTCGTCTTCACTTGAATCCGCCATGGTGCCAAACGACAAAATTCTACCAATTGCAAGCACGATTTGCAATCTTTCTATTTGTTCACCTCAACAACAAGCAAGCACTTCCATTACACACGCTTGCTTTATCACACTTGCTTTTATCGCGAGCAAGCGTTCTCTTTGTGCGCACGCTTAAGCAGCGTGGAGCGTGGTTACCAATGGGATAGGTGACCATTTGCGCCCCTTGGCTTCAGTACAGTTCTCCCAGTTCACCCAGCTGTAAATGGGTACCTGCCCTCTATAGGTCAGGGAAGGTAAAGCAGCAAGGGAGAGGAGATGGGCACCGCCCTCAACATGCTGGCCCCTAGAGAAGCTGAGGTCTCTGAAGCCCCTATGACCACAAACGTTATGGGACACATTTATCTTTTACCTTACCTTTTAATCACGAAATACATTATGGTGTTAGAGTATATATGTATGTTTCAATCTGCATGCCTCTCTCTCTCTCTCTCTCTCTCTCTCTCTCTCTCTCTCTCTCTCTCTCTCTCTCTCTCTCTCTCCTCTCTCTCTCTCTCTCTCTCTCTCTCTCTCTCTCTTGTGACTTCTGATTTTTGCCTTCTGAGCGAGTGCATTTTTATTACCTTATCATATAATAATGTCCTTATTCTTGTGTGTTTTTTGGTACTGCATAAAGTTTTATTGTTTAGTATCTTTTCAACGTGATGTATCCCTGAAAAGGGTGGGGACTGGATTTAAAAAAGCACACGAGTGCTTGTCTATTATCCTGGAATAAAAGACTTTGCCTTGCCTTCTCTCTCTGTCTCTCTCTCTGTCTCTCTCTCTCTTTCTCTCTCTCTCTCTGTCTCTCTCTGTCTCTCTCTGTCTCTCCCTCTCCCTCCTCTCTCTCTCTCTCTCTCTCTCTCTCTCTCTCTCTCTCTCTCTCTCTCTCTCCCCACTCCCTCCCTCTCTTTGTGTGTTACTCCCAGGGATAGATTCCTCTTCTGTTCGTTATATAATTTTACTTAAAATTTAAGGCATATATTTCCCTTAGTATGAAGCCTATTGATGACGCCAGCACAAACTTGTGTGTGTGTGCATGTGCGTGTGGTGCGTGCACGCGTGCGTGCGTGCGTGCGTGCGTGCGTGCGTGCGTGCGTGTGTGTGTGTGTGTGTGTGTGTGTGTGTGTGTGTGTGTGTGTGTGAATCATTATGTACTTTTTAAAAAAAGCTAAGTGATTTTTTTGTGGTTTTCTTTTTTGGTTTTGGTTGTTGGGATTTTTTGATTTGTTGGTTTTTTGCTTTTCAATCTGGGACGTACGTTTTACCTAATTGGTTAATGGTAGTACTTTTCCCCCCATAATGAAGTTATTGGTTACGTTTCTTCCTCCCGTTTACCAAACATTTTTCTGATTTTTGTTATAGATGGTGGTGTGCATGCTTTTTATTACTAAATTATTGTCTTTCTGTCCTTATTTCTTGTCCTTTTGTTTGTTGCCATTGATGTTGTCTCTTGGTTTTTGTTATTTGGTCTATCATTGCTGTTGTTTTTTGTTTAAAGGTTGTTTTTTTATCTTATGTTATCCCAGATAAGGGCAGGGCCTAAATGTAAAAAAAGCATAATTATTATGAGTGCTTATTCAGTCTTTGTCTCTGTCTCTGTCTCTGTCTCTCTCTCGTCTGAGTTATCCAGTTCTTTAAAGAAAAAAGGCCCAGGAAGATCATTTGTATGATCAAAAAGGAACTTTCAGAGTGTATTAAAGGAATAAAATATCACTGACGTTGATAGCGGTATGTTTATGTCTGGAATTGAGTTGGAATAGGTAACATGCTTTTTCTTTTTGATAGGCTTTGCGATGTTAAGAAAGAAAAGAATGGCAGAATGATCAGAAACCAGTTCATTAGTGACGGATATAGATGTGATGAGATCTAGTGAGGCATCAGTGATGAGCCAGTCTAAGATGTGGCCTGATCTGTGTGTTGGTTTGTTTACCAGCTGAGAAAGAGAGTAGTTAGACAAGGAAAGAGAAAGACGTTTGACATCAGGAGAAGACTGGTTGTCGAAGTGGAAGCTGAAGTCACCAAGAATAAGTTTCTTGGGAGAGAGGCTGTAGTGATCAAGCAGGGACTGAAACTCTTGTTGGAAAACTGAAGATGTTAGGTTGTTTTTACGGCTAGGAGGCGGACGGTAAAGACAGCAGAAAGTAATAGAATGGCCTGGTAAGTTGGGGTTGAGTTCAGATACTTTGAAAGATTCAGGTGATAAAGGGAGGGAGTATTCTGTACCCGTTGGGACTAGAAATCATGTAGTTCTTCAGAAAAAAAAGCTTTTTATTCCTCAAATGGCATTGTCTGTGTCGAAGTTTTTGAATTTGCTTGCCCTGAAAGTATTTTTGATCCCCTCCATGCATCTGCCAAATGACCCTTCTGAAACGTTCTTCAACTTTCTGTTTATAGGCTCTTTTACATTCTCGAATTTCTTTGTGAAGTTTCTTTTGATTTTTCTGCATGCCATTCTCTCTCTGATTTGAAACGCTACTTTCTTTTTGTTTAGAGATGATTTTAATGTTTTCGTCACCCACGGTTTATTGTTGGGTAATATCTTACAACTTTTTGTGGAATTATCAGATTTTTACAGAAAGAAAAAGAATGTTTTGTTTGCTTGATTAGACTTTTGTCTTTTGCTTACTCCCGTACCCTTTGGGAAATATTGTTACATGGTCATTGATTTGGGTGATATAGGAGTTTATCTTTATTTTCTTACCAAATTAAAACTGCTCTAATTAGTTTTTATTTTGTTCTTTCTTTACATAAAAATACTTTTACAGTCTTTATTTTTCCCTCTCAAATGTTACCTGTTTTAGTTGTGAATACATGTCAGTTAGTGAGTTCCTCCCCCCTCTGTCTACATGAATTTATTCATAATCAATTCAAATAAAAAATATTTAGTATCTCTAAAACAGAGAAATTCCGGTGGGTTACAAGTCATATATATAAAAACAGTGAGCATGTAAAAATAATATGAAAGACCTATCTATCTATCTATCTATCTATCTATCTATCTATCTATCTATCTATCTATCTATCTATCTATCTATCTATCTATCTATCTATCTGTAAGGTCATAGACTACTGGATAACCCTGAACACTATTTACAAGTGGAACATGACCCAACCCCTCAGGTAATAACACAGTCCAATAAAATCATTAAGGAACTTATGAGACAGTCTTTTATTAGTGACGATACTTTTAAGTGGGCCAAATTAGACCCTAGTAACGTTAAAACCCATCTATTTTATCACTTACCAAAAATCCATAAAAGTTTAATTAATCCCCCTGGTTGCCCCATAATCTTGGGTGTTGGAGGACCCACTGAAACTCTTTCCAAATTAGCTGATTACTGGCTTAGAGACTATGTCACCAAATTACCCAGCCATGTAAAAGACTCAACCCACATACTCCAACTAGTCAACGAATGGAACAGTAACTTAGGACCTTTCCCTGAAAACACTATGATGGTCACCCTGGATGTGGTCAGTTTACACACCAACATTCCTCATCCTGATGTTGAGAAATCTTTAAAGCATTTTTTATCTGTTTACCCCAGTGATCTAACCCCTCCCATAAATGTCGTTCTTAAATAATTAAACACGTTTTAGAAAACAATTTATTTTCTTTTGAAAATAAATTCTACCACCAGAAGTCTAGAACAGCTATGGGTACCCCCATGGCTCCCACCATTGCCAATCTGTTCATGGGGTGGATAGAGGCAGACTTGTTAGAACAGAGCCCCGTGAACGTAGACAGTAACCACTGGAAACGATTTATAGACATTTTATTACTCTGGGTGGGCTCGGAATCAGACCTACACCTATTTAACCAGTTTTTAAACACCCTTCCACCCTACTCTAAAATTCACATTAAACAGTTCTTATGACCAGATTTCTTTTTTAGACATTCTACTAAGACTCGAGAATGGATACATTTACACTGACCTCTACACCAAACAAACTGATGTACATGCCTATTTACATTTCAAATCTTGCCATCCCCTCCACTGCCTTAAAAATATACCTTTTAGCCAATTCTTACGTCTCAGACGCATTTGTTCTAATTTACAAAATTTTAGAACTGATAGCGAACGCATGGTGCAGCACTTTTTACACCAAGGCTATCCTCTTTCTCTTCTTGAAGATGCAAGAACTAAGGCTACTAACATGGCTAGGCATGAAACTCTACAAAACAAGAACATAAAGAGGACTTCTAGAGTCCCCATAATAGTAAAAACTCACAACTCTGCAAACCCTCCTCTGCATAAATGGTTAAAAGAAAAACTGCCCATTCTCCACAGCAGTGAGAGGATGCTAAAAGCAATACCTGTAGAACCCTTAGTAGGCCAGAGAAATTGTATGTCAATAAAAACATACTGATGCCTTCTGCTCTCCCGCCCACCATTACAGTAACAAAATCCAGGCTGTTTTAAATGCCCCCCCAAAAATGTATACTGTGCCAAGAGCATCTACAAGAGACTAAGTCCTTCTCCAGTTCTATTACTAAGGACAATTTTAAAAATACGGGAGGAACTAGGCTGTGAAACCCAGAATATCATCTATCTGTTGTACTGTAACCTTTGTGACAGTTCCCAGTATGTGGGAGAAACTGAAAACGCTGCCAAAGTAAGATTTTACCCGCACAGATCACATATCAAGAAAAATACAGGCACCCTTGTTACCAAACATTAATTTTTTGACTCTCCCAGCCATTCTTTGGCCAACATGAACTGTGTGATCATTGAGAAAGTTTACAGCCAAGGCCTCCAGACTCAAAAGAGAACAATTTTGGATCATTAGCCCCGTTTGGCCTTAATACTTTGGATGAGTGTTAGAGCAATATATGTTATATAGATAGGATGGCAGACCCGTGGTGTATGTGTACGTGTGTGACTTTGCATATGTGTGTGTGTGCGCGCGTGCGTGTTGTGTGTGCGCATGCGCGTGTGTGTTTGTGCACGTGCGTGTGTGTGTGTGTGTACGTGCGCGCAAACGGTCGTGTGTGTGTTCTTGTTTGTGTGTTTTGCGCTTGTGTTTGTGCACGTTTAGGTGTGCGCGCGCTCATGACTGCTCACGTGTGCTTGTGAGTGTGTGCACGTGTGTGGGTATCTATGTACATGTGGTTGTGTGCAGGTATAGGTGTGTTAGTACGCAGACTAGTAAACCAATTCACATCCAAGCATCTATGGCTTATTTTAGAACGTAATTGTTTCTACCCTCTAAGGGCATATTCAACATTTTATTTTTCATTCTGTTTTACTTCTAAATATATTTTTAGTGCTCTTTCCCCCTCCCCTTCTCCCCTCCCCCTCCCCCTTTCCTCTTTCTCCCTTCTCTCTCTCCCTTTGTTTTCCTCTTTCTCCTCCCCCCTCTTTCCCTCTCTCATTCCCCCCCCCCCTTTCTCTCTTCTTTCTACCCTCCCTTCCCCCCCCCCCCCCCTTTCCCCCTCCCCCCTTTGGTGTTTTATTAGGGATTTTTTTAGTTTTGTTTTGTATTTGTATTTTTCCCAAGTATTCGCATTATTATTAATATAGTGATACGCTTATATTTTACTCATAATGGAGGTTTTATCCCTTATCCAGTTATCTCTTTACCTAAGCCTATCATATCATTTAGACCTTACACACTTTTGGTGTTTTAAAGCCTTGTGCTGTTTTAATTACCTACTAGTTTACTTTGTACGTATTTTGTGTCTTCTTATACGTTATGTTTCTTATGTTGTGTACACATATTCGTAGGATCTGATTGCTGAATGTCCATAACACTAGTGTTTATTTTCCCCCCTCTATCTGTTTGTTGGTCTGTCTCTTTCTCTACCTCTCTCTCTCTTTCTCCCTCTCTGTCTGTCCCTCTGTCTCTATCTCTCTTTTTGTGTCTGTCAGTCTGCCTCTCCTCTCTGTCTCTCTCTCTCTGTCCCACTGTTTATGTGCATACTTGCAACGTGAATGTTCTCTAGACAACTGCATGTCTTCCATTACCCCTATCCACACTGACCCCCCCTACCCTCCCTCCCCCCCACTCTCTCTCTCTCTCTCCTCTCTTCTCTCTCCTCTCTCTCCTCTCTCTCTCTCTCTCTCTCTCTCTCTCTCTTAAAAATGGATACACACGGGGACTGGATGAAAAAAAGAACAAGAGTGCTTATTCCATTATCTTCGATATAAAAGAATAAATCAAATCAAATCAAATCAAATCAAATCAAGTATCTCTCTCTCTCTCTCTCTCCTCTCTCTCTCCTCTCTCTCTCTCTCTCTCTCTCTCTCTCTCTCTCCTCTCTCTCTCTCTCTCTCTTAACGCCCCCTACCCACCCACCCACCCACCCCCTTGAGTCCCGAAACCTCCCACCTCACTTCTGACAAAAGTCGTTAGCTCTGGCAGTGGCTCAGAGGGGCGGCCAGTGCAAAGGGAATTTCCCCTACTGTACTGTGCAGCAGACAGCGCTGCTGATTGATTGGTCAGCTATATACAACTTCTTGCTTGCTTTAATGGGCAGGGATGTATTGCAAAAGTTAGAAAATAATGATTTTGTCAACTTTCTTCAGCTACACGATTTTATATGTTTAACAGAAACGTTTATGAGCTATGACTTTGAATCACCACTTTTCAGTGATTTTGTTGTATTTACATCAAAGGCCAAAAAATTGTCGCATCAGGGCCGATATTCTGGAGGAGTGATTGTAATGGTGAGAAAGAAATACGCCTGCTACATTGATAAGGTTGATATAAAATATGATAATATAGTTGTGCTAAACATTCAGAAATTGAACATGAACTGAACAGAGAGATTACAGAAGAAGAAATAAATAGAGTTATATTTTAAATGAAGTCTGGGAAGGCATGCAGGATTGATAAAATTATTGCAGAAATGCTAAAAAATGTAACTATGAAGCTAAACAGTTCATATTCAAGCTTTTCAATACTATTTTCAGTAAAGGTATTTATCCACAAATATGGTCTAAAGCCATTATTATTCCGATTTATTAAAAGGGGGAACCAGAGCTAGTAGACAATTATAGGGGAGTATCATTACTGAGTATACTATCTAAATGTTATACGTCTATATTAAACACAAGATTATAGTCGTGGCTAGAAAATGATCACTTAATATGTTAAAATCAAGCAGGTTTTCGGAAAAGATATTCTACGATAGACCACATTTTCAATCTATATTCAATTGTCCAGAAGTGTATGTCTAAGAAAGGTAAAAAGCTGTACGTTGCATTTGTTGACTTTAAAACAGCTTTTGACTCGGTTAAACATGATAAACTTTTGAGCTGTATTAAAAGTCAGGGGGTAAAAGGAAAATTTTTTGCTTCATTATCAGCCATGTATAACTCATTATTATTGTGTATACGAATAAAGAGCCAATTATCAGATTTTTTTAAATGTCCAATAGGAGTCAGGCAAGGCTGTCTTCTGAGTCCTATGTTGTTTTCAGTATTCATTAATCAGCTAGCTGATGATATGAATGAAAAACGAAGGCACGAAGTCCAGTTATTACTAAATATTATGGAATATCTTTATTCTGATGTTTGCATATGATGTTGCACTGTTTTCAACAAACCCCAGGAGGTTTGCAACATCAATTAAATATTCCAAAAGACTGCTGTAATCATTTACAATTGAGTGTCAACATCAATAAAACAAAGGTGATGGTCTTTAGGAAAGGGGGATTTCTTTCAAAAAGGGAACAATGGTATTACGGTGGTATTATGTTAGTAGTCGTGAATCAGTTTTGTTATTTAGGGTTTAATTTCACAACAAAGATAAGCTGTAAATTGGGTATAGAACATTTAGTCACTAAGGGAAAGAAGGCAGTGATTCAGTTAAATAAAGTCTTTCATAGATATAAAGAGATTAACGTTTGTACTTTCTTCAAGATTTTTGATATTAAGATTCAGCCAATTCTATTGTACTCATCAGAAATATGGGGCACAAAACAGACTAGAACACATCGAGAAAATTCATTTGATGGCATGTAAAAGATTTTTAGGAGTACCAGTAAGGACACCCAATACGATGGTATACGGTGATTTATGAAGATATCCACTGTATGTCAATTTCCTGTATAAGAGCCATTAAGTACTGGTTAAAACTACTGCAATTAGATCAATATAGAATATCATATAATGCTTACTTCATGCAGCTAGAGTTAGACAGACATGGAAACATTGCTGGATTTCAAAAATAAGATAAATTTTGTGTGAAACAGGTTTTAACATTGTTTGGATGCAGAAAAGGGTGGGAGATGTAAAAGCTTTCTTAGGAAGGTTTAAACAAAGATTAGGGATCTGTCTTCAAGACTGTATGGGACTTACGAGAAAAAAGAGGCATGACAATTACAGATGGTTAAAAGTATTTTTGAAAAAGAGCAATATATAAACTCATTGATGTCTACTGCTTTCGAGTACAATTACACAAGCAAGATTAATGTTTCTACCTCTTAAATAATAATGTATATAGATAAGTAAAAAAACCAAAAAAAATGATCCTTTTTGAAAACAATAGTTTGAAAAAGAAGCCCACTTTATCATGGAATGTTGCATGTACCAGACTTCAGGGAAAAGTTCTTAAGCAAGGCGTCAAGTGGCCATTACCCAGATCTACTCAAAGCAACCAATGACGAGTACAGCACAGTTTTTCTAGAAAATATTTTTCAATCTTTAAACAAAAGGAAAATATTGTTGACCCAAGTGCTTTCTGACTAGCTGTTAGATCAGCTATATACTTAATATCAGTTTTTATTACACACTTTTTTTTGTTCTTTTGTACTGTATCATGGTGGATTTCAGGTTTCAATCCGAAATGAATAATTTTGTTTTTTTCTCTTTAATCATTGATAATATTTTACTTGTTTATGCATTTGCTTTGCTAATGATATAAGGAATCCATTGCCGAACCCCAAGCCCAACAAATGTATTGTGGTTCAAGGCAAAGAACATTAAATCTTTTGTGTTCATGTTCTCACACACATACACATACACACACACACACACACACACACACACACACAACACACACACACCACACACACACACCACCTCTCTCTCTCTCTCTCTCTCTCCTCTCTCTCTCTCCTCTTCGCCACTCTCCTCCTCTCTCCTCTTCCCTCCCTCTCTCTCTCTCACTCTCTCCTTCCCCTCTCCTCTCTCCTCCTCTCTCTCCTCTCTCTCTCTCCCTCCTGGGATGATACCTAGGGGGTCAGAAAAAATTCCCCGCAATTTGACGCCCGGGGGTTTTTCAAATCCGGTCGAGGAAATTTTTCCCTGGGATTAACACGTGCTGACCCACCTCCCCAAAAGTCCTTCAGAAAACTTTAAACCGAGCCCCGTGAGCGAACCACGCAAACATCTTGCGCACAACGTTAAACCTGTTTTTCCCCTTTTCGTAAAGAGTAGCAATTGTGTGCCAGTGGGAACAGATGATTTTACAAAACTGCATACACACGGGACTGGATGTAAAAAAGCACAATAGTCTTTATTCCCATATCCTCCATATAAAAAAAAATAATTAAATCAATCAATTAACAATCTCTCTCTCTCTCTCTCTCTCCTCTCTCTCTCTCCTCTCTCTCTCTCTCTCTCTCTCTCTCTCTTTCTCTCTCTCTCTAAACATGTTATCTCCATATTGAGAATACTTATTCACTTTTTGTACTATTTAATAATCAGGTGTTGAACAGTTTTATTTTGTATTTTTTTTTTCTCAAGTAAGCTGAATGATTATGTTTCAATATGATTACAAAATGGTTTGAACGGGAATTTTTATGACCATAAATACATAATCATAAATTCAGGTATTAGAATATGCATGTTTTGATATATATGCCTTACAGCGATGGATTCTTTTTGTGTTCCATTACATGACTTGATTAAAAAAGGCATATACTTCCTTAAAATGAAGTTCATTGATGACATGAGCGCGAACTTGTGTGTGTGTGGGGGAGTGTGTTTGGGGGTTGTGGTGTGTGTTTTGTGTTTCGCGGGGGGGGGGGGGGGGGGGGGGGGGGGGGTGGATAAAATTTTTTTTATTTGTTCGTCTCCCCCTTGTATTAAAAATTTTGATTTGCATACTTTTTCTTTTTGTTTTGTTGATAGGACCACCTCAAGTTTTTTGGATGTTTTGTTCTTGTTTTTTATTTTCTTTTTAACTTTGCTGTTTGCTTTTGTTTTTTTCTTTTTTATAGAAGTATGAATGTAAAAGAAAGGATAATATTGTCACCTGATATGATTGTTTGACTTGTTCATTCTTTTTTTCTAGACAATTTTTTTTTTTAAGAAAAAAAACAAAAAACCACCACCTCAAGACACGTGCGCCTGCGGATATTCTATAAAAAAGTGTGAGTAATGTGTGTGTGTGTGGTGTGTGTGTGTGTTGTGTGTGTGTGGTGTGGTGGGGTGTGCATTTGTGTGTTGTGTGGGGGTGTGTGTTTGTGTGTGTGGGGTGTGTGGGTGTGTGTGTGTGTGTTGTGTGTGTTTGATGTATGTTGCTTTGCCTGCGATCGTGCATGCGGAGTAGTTGCGTAATATGTATTATGTATGTAGTATGGTATGTATGTATGTATGTAGATGTTTTTGGTGGGTGTGTGTGTTGTGTGCGTGCGTGCGTGCGTGCGTGCGTGCGTGCGTGCTGCGGCGTCGTGGGCGTGTGGTGTAACCTACGGTAGGAGTGGTTTTACATGTAATTTATCATACATTATCACTATTGTTTTATATTAAATTCTTATGTCATCATTATAATCAATGTATTATCTTTAGTTTTCCCTTTTGATTCATTTTGTTGTTATGATTTAACAATTTGTAGCTAAAAATTTTGGGGGACTTTTCTTGTTGCTAGGTTTTTATTTCATTATGTTTCTTTTGGTTGCTCTTTATCTATTAAAACGCTTCTCTTTTCATCTATAATCAAAATCATTTTATTTTTTTTGGGTTCTATTTCGTCTTCTGAAAGGTGCATTTTATTATCTTAATATGTATAAAGTCCTTATTCCTTTATTTTTGGGACTCATATAGTATTACGTTTAATATTTTTTATCTTGATGTTTTCCCCGAAAAGGGCGGGGACTGGGGTGTAAAAAAAAAACATGAGTGCTTATCATTAACCCTTAATAAAAGAATTTTGCCTTGCCTTGCCTTCCGCCTTCCTTGCTCTCTCTCTCTCTCTCCTCCTCTCTCTCTCTCTCTCGCCCCTCTCTCTCCTCTCTCCCCCTCCTCTCCCCCCCCTTTTCGTTCTCTTCCCCTCTCTCCTTCTTTCTCCTCTCTCTCTCCTCCTCTATCTCTCTCTCTCATCTCCCCCCCCTCCCTCCTCTTCCTCCCCCCCCCTCTCCTCCCTTGGGGGGGGGGGGGGGGGGGGGGGCTTTTCCCCTTTTTTTACTGACCTCCCTCCTCCCCCCGGGCAAATCTTTCTCTCTTCTCTCTCCTCTCTCTCTCCCCCTCTCCCTCCCTCCTCTCCTCTCCTCTCCTCTCCTCTCTTTAAAAATTTCCCCCCCCTTTTTTCTTCTTTTTGGGGTGGGGGGGGGCAACTTTGTTTTTGGCCCCTTTCCAAAACCTTTTTTTTTTTTTAAAAACAAAATTTTTTTTGGGGCTTTTAAATTTTTTTTTTAAAGGATTTTTTATTTAATTTAAAAAAACCACCTTTATTGTTTGTTGCTTGTTTCTGTTTTTTTTTTTTGTTTTTGGGGGGGGGTGGGTGTGGGGGGTTTTGTTTTTTTTAAATTTTAAAATTTTTTTTGTCCCTTTTGTTTTCTTTTTTTTTTTTTTTTTTTTTCCCCCCCCTTTTACTTTTTCCATTTTTTTCTTTCCCCCTTTTTTTTTTTTCTCCTCCTTCCCCTTTTCCTTTTTTTTTTTCTTTTTCCTTCCCCCTCTCTTCTTTTGGGGGGGGGGGGGGGAAATTTTTTGGTTTATTTTTTTTCTCTATTTTTTTTTTTAAAATTGGAAAAATCTATGTTTAAACTAACCCTTTTTGGGTTTTTTTTTCCGCTTTTCTCCCTTTTTTTTCTCTCCCCTTTTCCCTTCTTTAAAGAAAAAAAAAACCCCCTTTATTTTAAAAATTTCAGTTTTTTTGGGATAATTAGATTTTTTTCGTTTTTAATTTTTGTTTTGTTTGATTATCAAGCTTTTCTTTTTTTTTTTAAAAAAAAAAATTTTTTTTGGCCCCTTTGTTTTTTGGCTTCAAAAGTGCTTTTAATTTTATCAATATTCCTTTAAATTGGGGTTTTTTTTTTTGGGGGTAAAGCTTTTTTAAAAGTTTAGGGGGAATTTTTAAAAAAGGGGCGGGGGAAAAAAAAGGTGTTTTTTTTTGAAAAAAAACTTTGGGGGCCTTTTCCGCCTTCCCCCCTTTTTTTTTTTCCCCCCCAAAAAAAAAAGCCCCCAAAACAAAAGAAAAAAAAAAAACAAATTTTTTGAAAAAAAAAAAAAACCCCCCAAAAAAAACAGAGTGAAGTCCCCCAAAAAACCCCCAAAAAAAACCCCCAAAAAAAATCCCCAGTTTTTTTAAATTCCACAAAAAACACACCCTTTTCCTTAGTGTAAACTGAAAACCAGGCACTTTTAACATCTCTGAAAATTTCCCGCAATTCACGATCCCAAAAAAGAAAAAGAAAAAAAAGGAGGGGAAAAAATGATAAAAAACTAGTCAGGGATGAAACCTTCCATGCTGATTACTTCCTTTTCTTTTTTTTTAAAACGGGAGTCTATTAGGTGTCGGGTTGACAGAAGGGTGTTGGAATTATGAAAGGATGGGCGAGCAAAACTTTAGGCCTAAGGGGGAGAGGGGGGGGAAAAGGGGTTGGGAGGAAAAGGGGGGGGGGGGGGCTTTCATTGGCTGCTGCACTTCAGCATGTTTAGGGGCAGAGCAATGTTTTCATAACAATGGGGAAGCCCAAACCCCCTCCCCCGCTTTTTTTTGGAAGATTCCCCCCCCCCCCCCCAAATCTCCCCCTCTCCTCTCCCTCTCTCCCCCTCTCTCCCCCTTTTCTCAATCTCCTTTTCTCTCCTTTATCTCTCCTCACTCTCACACAAAACAAAACACAACAACCACACAAACACACACAAAATACAAAACCCCATACCACACACCTTTCTCTTTTTTTCCCCTCTCTCCCTCATTTTCTCCACCCCCCCTCCCCGCTCTTAAAAACAGAGACAGACAGGCCCCACCCCCCCCCTCTCCTCTCTTTTTTCACTCCCGTTTTTTCCCGTTTAAGTGTGCTTTTCCTATCTTTTGTTTTTTCCTCAAACTGCAAATTTGTGCAAAAGCCCTTTTAAAAAGGTACTCATTTTTGCTATGTATTACTTGGGGGATAGAACCTCCTTTAATTGAAGAAAATTTACAGAAAAAAAACATACTTGGAAAGCTTTTTTTTAGGGCAGAAAAATTTCTTAAATAATGAAGAACTGAAATTAGTTCAAGAGAGGGCATTAAACAGGGTATAAAAGGGTTTAAAAAACCTTTATTTTTAGGGGGTTTGCCCTCTGACCCCCACAAGGGGCCCCTGGGCCCCCTTTAAACCCCCTACTTTTAAGTTTTTTTGTTTTTTTGAAGTCAAAAATTCCCCCCCCTCACAAAAAACACACACACAACCCACACACCAAAAACAAACACAACACACACCACACACACACACTAACTCTGTTGCTCCCCTCCCTCTTCCTCCCCTCCTTTCTCTCCTCTCTCTTCTCTCTATCTCACTCAAATGTGTGGTCTGTCTGTGTTCCGTCCCTTTTTCCTTTTCATTTTGGGTTTAATTCCTTCACTACAAAAGGGGATTTTGACAATGGAAAATTCACGTTTTAAAAATGCACTAAAAAGGGGGGTGAGGGGAAAAAGGAAAGGATAAAGAATATAATGGAAGATGAAAAGTTTATACAATTTTCCCCTTTATAGTAAAATGAAAACCCATTGGTGGGCCCGGGAAATAACCCCTTCTGAAACCGAACTAGGACATGCGACTCGGAAACATAAAAGAACACTTTGGGAAAATTTTCCCTATTTTTTTTCCTTTTAACTAACCCTTTTCTTTTATATAGGGAATGAGAAAAAGGCAATCACACAAAATATGATGGACTGAAAAAAATTTGCCCAGCAATGCAGGGAAAAAATTTTTTGAATATTTT
>JASPKP010008672.1:0-11289 GCA_030674155.1 Stramonita haemastoma | reverse complement strand
GGGGCATGTCACCACAAGTACATTATAAATTAAATTTTATCTGGTTTAATTTTTAATATATTTTTTTTATTGTTAGCTAGCACTGCTATATAGGGGATAGGTTTGGAGGTGTTTAACCAAAAATTTTAAAGTATGTAGAAAGTCGGGTTTAGTTGTGATTGTTATATTTTTCATCGCCAAAAAGGCAGCATCACCCTTATATATTTTTAATTTTTTTTTTCACTGGAAAATTGACCCGAATGCCCAAAGTTTTTGGGGGGAGACCAAAACCCCGTCGACATTATGTGTGGGTCAAAAGACTTGTGCCCCCGTCAAAAGAACCACAAACTTTGAAAATCCAAAGGGGCGGGAGCCGAAGGAAAAAATTTCATGATTCACCCTAAATGCCCCCAAAACTGTGTCAGTTATGATGTCAGCTAATTGATGTTGCTTAATTGCAGGCCTTAAAAAAAAAGTAAGATGTTGAACTTCCCCCATTATGTTTAAAACATTGTGCTGAGATTGCCTTTTGCTAAAAACCCCCTTGACATAAAAAACCCCTGCAACTTTTTTTTTAATTTAAGAAGGACAAATCCTTTTAAGTCGGAGTATGGCGCCTATATGAGAGTTATTACAACAGTGTTTAAGTTTTACAAGCAAACCTCTTTCAGTGTGCAATTTTCAATCTCGCACAGACAGTGATTCCTAGGTGGGAATGTGAGTCAAGGGGAAAATTCTGGGTGACCCCCAAGTCCCTAAGCTGGGAATGCCCACAGCAACAACAACACCCTATGTTCTTCTGCACAGAGTACATTCTACGCGCAGATTTTACAATATTTTCTCCCCCCCTCCCTTTTTTTTCCCCCTTTCATTTTCTTTTCTTTCGTAGAGCTCCCTCTTTCCCCCCTAGTAAAGTTTTCTCTTGAAATCTTCATCAGTTTTTTACATTCCTAAGGGAGAGAGGAGGAAGGGGAGAGAGAAGGAAGAGGGGAGGGAGGAGGAGGGAGAGGAGAGGAGAAGAGAAAGGAAGAGACGGGAGGGGGGGGGGGGAGACGGGGATGGAAAGGAAAAGGGAAAGGGTTGGGAGGAAGGACAAGAAGAAAAGGGAGGGAGAGGTGGGGGTGGGGGGGGGGGGGGGTTTTGGGGGTGGTGGTTGGGAAATTAACTTTTGGGGGGAAAAGGGGGGATGTAAAAAAAATTTAAAAAAAAATTGGGAAAAGGGAAAGAGTTTTTGGGGGAAAATTGGAGGGATGGATAGGGGGGAAAAATTTTAAAAAAAGAAAGGGAAAAAAAAAAACGAATTAAAGAAATTTTCTTATAAGGGGATGAATTTTAAGGGGAAAAATTTGAGGTGGGCAAAAAAAAAAAAGGGTTTTCCCCAAAAAACGGGGAAAAAGGGCAAAAGGGAAAAGGGGGGGAAGGGGGGATGGTGGTAGGGAAGGGGGAGAAAGTGAAGGGGGAGGGGGGGGGAACTTTTGGGAAAATTTGGGTTGGAGTAATAAGGGGAGTTTTTAAAAAATAAAAAATTTTTTTCCCCTTTATTTAATTTTTTGGGGAGGGGGGTTTTCCCCCAGGAAATTTTTTTGGGGGAAAAAAAATTTGGGAATTTTTGGGGGGAGGAAAGAGAGAAGGGGAAGGGGGGGGAAGGGGAGAAGGAAAAAAAAGGGGAAAAAGAAGAAAAGAAAGAAGACAGAGACAGAGAGGACAGAAGGACAGACAGACAGACAGACAAGACAGAAGATGAAAAACAGGGGCAGACAGACACTGAGACGTAGACAGACTGACAGAAGACACAGAAAGAGAGGGTGTGTGGGGTGTGTGTGTGTGTGTGTGTGTGTTGTGTGTGTGTGTGTGGGGGTTGTGAAATTAAATTCCTTTTGCAAAAGTACCGTACAACAACAACCAAACACCACAAATTTTGTAAAACACAGAGTCTCTCTCTCTCTCCTCTCGCTCGCATGATGCAGCACCACGCACGCAACACACACAAAATAGAAAACGCACACCACACATACCCCCCCCTACCCCCACACACACCAACAGACTTCCCAAAAGACCCCCCCCCCAATTTTTTTATTTCCCAAATTTCCTTTTGTGTTCCCCTTTGTACGCTCTAAAAATAAAAAAATTGAGGTAGCCCCCCCACCCCCCCCAAAAAAATTCGTTTTTTTTTTTTTTTTTCTTTTTTTCACATTACATGGAAAAAAAAAAGAAAGAGGGAGGGGGGGAAGGAGGAGGGGGAGAGGGTTAAGCTAATTGCACATTTGGTTAATGATAAGCAGAAAGAAAATTGTTCTTTTCGGGTTAAAGCCCAAACCTTCCAGGTAAGATTTTAATTAAGCCTTTTCACTGCAGGTCCATCCACCCGCCCCAAAGGGGGCCAACATAAAATTACTGTTCATTTGCAGACAAAGTTTTACCAACTCTAACTCCCCCCCCCCCCTTCCTTTCACCCCCTGTTTGTTAAAGTTTCCCTGAAATTTTTCTGTTAATTTTTTCCTCTTTTGGAAACAGCAAAAGAAAGTGTTTTTGTGCTGCAAAACCCAAAATGGCTGGAAAAATTTTTTCAGTGGCAATCGCAACAGTTACATAATTTCTCTCTCTTCCCTTCATTCCTTTTTAAAACCAACCACCCCACGAAAAACACTCTCCACCCCCCCCTCTTCCTTTTATGTTTCAGGCCCCCCAAAAACCCCAAACACCACAACCACAACCACACCAAAACCCCCAACAAACCAACACACACACCTAACAAAAATCACCCAAACAACAACACACATTTTGTTGGGGTTTTGTTTTTTTTCCCCCTGCACCGATATAACCTCTCTTTACTTCCTTTTCCCCCAAAGATTTTAATAAACACACCTCCCTCTCTTCATTTTTCTTCTCTCATTCACACCCCCCCCCACCCCCCCCCCCCCCCCCCCCCCCCCCCCCCCCCCCCCCCCCCCCCCCCCCCCCCCCCCCCCCCCCCCCCCCTCCCTTGGCAGTTGGGTCCCCCCCCCCCTAACTTACCATTCCGGTCTTTTTTTCTTACCCCTCCCTCCCCCCCCCCCCCCTCTCTCTATCTCCCTCTTACACCACACAAAAATTTACATGGTATACACACACACCCCCACACACACACACACACACAACAACACACCCACACACCACACACACACTTTTCTCACTCTCTACCCCCTCACTCAGTCTCATTCCCCTCCTCACTCCTCCCTTTCTCAGTCTCCTCACTCCTCCCCCCACTCAGCTCAGTCTATCACCCCCCTCTGTCTCTTCTCACCACTCTTCCCTCACTCGTCTCTCAACCCCTCCCTCACTCAGTCTCATCACTCCTCCCCCCCTCACTCACTCACCCCTCCCTCCCTCATTCTTTCACTCACTCCTCCTCGTTCTTCTCACTCACTTCCCCTCACTCTCTTTCTCACTCACTCACTCCTCCCTCATTATCCATTCTCACCACCCCTCCCTCAGCCCTCATTCTCACTCATCCCCCCTCAGTCCATTCTCACCACTCACTCACTCCCCCCCTCACTTCATTCTCACTCACTCATCCCCCCTCATTAGCCTCTTTCTAACTCCTCACTCCCCCACTCAGTCTTTCTCACTCACTCACTCACCCTCCATCAGTGCCCATTCTTCTCTCTCTTCCCCTCGGGCACAGTGTCAGTGCAGTCAGGTAGTTCTAACTGATCTGACCAGTTTTCTCTCTCTCTATCTCCCCTCTTCCTTTTCTTTCTCTCTCTTCTCCATCCTCTCTCTCTCTTTTTCACTCACTCACTCACTCCTTCAGGGGGGGGCGGATAGCCTAGTGGTCGAACATTGCGCTGGCAATTTAAAAGCCCCGGGTTCGGTCCGGTCAGGAAATTTTTTTCCCTGGAGTTAACATCATGTGATCCATCCCCCCAAAAAGTCCTTGGGATAGATTTTAAAACCGGGCCCCGTGTGCGAACGCACGCAAACAAAAAAGTAGGCCATCGTGTGCCCGTGGGAACGATGACAATATTTACAAAATGCATACCACGGGGAGGGATGAAAAAAAGCACATGAGTCCCTTTTTTTTTTTTTGTTATCTCGATATAAAAGAATAAATAAATAATAAAAAAAAATAAAAAAACTCACTCATACTCCTCACTCACTCACTCTCATCATTCACTCACTCTCAACTCACTCACTCACTGGTCTACTCCTCTCTTTTCCCCCCTTGCCATTAGTAAGCCAAACTGATCTGACCTTTTTCCTGCCATTGCCTCTTTAGTCAGTAGTCCAACTTCACTGACCTGACCGCAAATGGACCATGACCAAGCTTTTGGGGGGGGAGAGAGGGAGGGGGAAGGGGAAGAGAGGGGGGGGGGGAAACACAAAACACACACCGGGTTTCTATTTTTAACAAGTTTTCGCATAGCGCATCCCCTGATTTTTTTTCCGTCTGGTTTTTGGCTTTAGTTAGTACATTACAGTCTACTGCACAGGTTAAATAACATTCCCTCCCCCCCCCCCAAAAAAACGAAATTATGAGATCACAGGAGAAAGGGGGGAAAAAAGGCAATTGATAAAACTTTGCCGTACATTTTGCTATAGAACCTATTATTATCTGAATATGGCTTCAAAACTCCTCTGGCTTCAAGTGTTAAAGAATGTCGTTTTTACCCCACAAAGCAGCGTGCTGTTGAATTTATCCCTCTCTCTCCCCCCCCTTTTCCCCCCTCTCTCTCACAGTGAGACACACACACACACACCACACACACAACACAACACAACCACCACACACCAAAAACACCACACAGACCCAACACACACACATTGGAATTAGAACCATTAGTAAATTTCACCCCAAACCCCAAACTTCTGCGGGGAAAGTAACTGAATTAGTCGTAGCTAGACTGTAAGCGAACCCTGTTTTTTTTTTGTTTTGTTGGGCTTTTTTTTTTTTTTTTTGGTTTTTTTTCTGAGGCTTGAGCTCTGGGGAAACCCCAAAACAATGAAACTTTCGCATGCATGCAACCTTGCCCCAACCCCCACCCACCCCCTCCCATTTGGATAATTTTCAGTAAATTAGGGAAAAACAAATTTTCCCAATAAATTTTACAAGCCCGAAGCCAGAAAGTAATTCTATTACCTCACGTGGGTAAAACTTAACCCTGAAGCCCCCAACGAGGAACAAAAACAAAAAAAAAAAAGTTGGGCCCCCTTAATTAATATTCCCGACAGGCGCATTAATTACGATAGCGATAGGCCCCACAAAATATCTTCAGTTCAATGCATCGTCAAACCAATCTGATCAAAAAAAATATTAGATCTACAATGCAGAATATTTGATGGGTGGTAAACTTGTTATTATAGGGGCTATCTTGGGCTAAAAATAAAACCAAATCAAAGGAAAAAATTTTAAAAAGCAAATGTACTAAACAAATAACTTGATCTAAGCAAAAAGGGATTTTACAGATAGACAAAATATCGAGTCAGAATCACTCGTCTCGAATGTCTCTATTCACCTGCCCACTTACCCATTTAAACCTTCTCCACTCAAGGTGTCTCACACACACACACACACACAGAGTCTCCACAACACACCACAAACAATACATTCTTTCACACACAAAACCACAGTGACGTGTGCAACATACCAACACGTGATGTGCCGCACCGCGCCACAAAACCCCCACAAATGATGTGCCGCACGACCACGACGCAAAAATCAACACACCACCCCAGGGGCACCACAACGCCCAACACCACACCAACCCCCCTCTTCTCTCAGCACACCACACTGTATAAAATAAAAAAAATTTATACACACCACACACCCATCCTCCCCCCCCCCACCCCCCACAACACACACTATAATCCCAACCCTCTTGAGCAGTACAGGCACAGTAAAAAAGAAAAAATTTTTTCATGAAAACCCGATACTTAACAGCAACGCCCGGAGAAGACAGCCTCTGCTTTCCCCCTCCCCTTCTCTTTGCTGTGTCTGTGTTCTAACGTCTGTTCCACCTCTGCCACCCAGAGGCTAAGCGGGTGTGTGTGTGTGTGTGTGTGTGTTGTGTGTGTTGTGTGTGTGTTTTTGTGTGGTTGTGTGTGTGTGTGCGTTTTTCGACCTGGGTTCGTTTTCCCCCCGGGGGCGAGGGGTTTTTCCCTTTTTAGTTAACATGTGCTGACCCCACCCCCCAAAAAAAACCCTTTGGGGTTTGAGACTAAAAACCCCCGGGGCCCCCATGTGCAACGCAAAACAAAAAATTTTGCACATTAAAACCCCTTTTGTTTTTGTAAAAGTAAGCCGTCATGTCCCCGGGGGGAAACAGTTTTAAAAATTTACAAAAACGGGAAAAACAAAAAGGAGGGATTAAAAAAAAAAAAAAAAGAAAAAAGAATGTTTTTCCCCTTTCCTCGTATAAAAGAAAAAAATAAAAAAAAAAACCCCCCCCAAAAATTATTTTTAGATGCATGTGAAGGAAAAAAAACGCATCCCATGTCACACTTTTTTTTTTTCCCCTTGTCTAATAGTAATAGTAATTTTTTTATGAAAAAATTTCAATTTCAAGCCCTTTACAAAAAAAATCCAAGAAAAAATTTTACCGTGGGGTGTGTGTGTTTGTGTGTTGTGTGTGTGTGTGTGTGGGGGGTGTGTGTGTGTGTGTGGGGGTTTGGTGTTTTTTGTGTGTGTGTGTTTGTGTGTTGTTTTTCGTTTTTTTCTTTTTTTCCATAATTGATATTAGCCCCCCCAAAAAAAAATTTTTGAAAAAAATTTTAAAACCCAAGGGTAGAAAAAAAAGTAAGTAAAAAAAAAAAAAAAAAACACAAAACCTTAAAACAATCAATCAAAATTTTTTAGAAAAAAAAAAAAAGGCACGAGTTTTAAAGTTTTTGTCTCTAAACAAGTCAAAACATGTTTTTAAGCACATATTAAACTGTAAATTTGGGCTCTTCTTCAGCGATAAAGGGAGTTCACCAGAACCCCCGTTTGGGGTTTTTGGGGGTGTGGGGGTTTTGTGGTGTGTGTGGGGTTTTTGGTGTTTTGGGGTTGTGTTTGGGTGTGGGGTTTTGGGGTGGGGCCCCGGGTGGGCTTTGCGTGCTTTTGCTTTGAAATTTGGGGTTTGTGTGTGTTTTTTGGGTGTGTGTGTTTTTGGGGTTTTGGGTGTGTTGTGTTTGGGTTTTGTGTTTTTTTGGGGGGGGTGTGTTTTTTGGGTGTGTGTGTGTTTGTGTGTGTTTTGTGTGTTGTGTGTGTGGGGTTTTGTTGTTGTGTTTTGTGTGTGTGTGTGGATGAAAAATTTTTGGGGATCAGCTTAAAAAGGGGTGCCCGGTCTTACATATCCCTTTTACAAAAAACGCAAAAAATTTTTGGGTAATCTTTCAAAAAATCACAAACCTAAAATACTTGGGAAAAAAGATTGGAGAAAAACTGAGTTTTTTTAAAAAGCTAGTGGGTAGAAAAATTTTGGGAAAATTTTAGTAATATGTGGAAAAGGGGGCCCTTTTTTTTCCCCTTTTTTAATGGGCCCGTCAGCACATGGTTATTGGGGGAGATGTGGGCGGAACTAAGAGTTTTTTGCTAAAACAGGGGGCGGTTTTAGTTACTGAATTGATCTTTTTTCTCTTTAAAAGTTTTTTCCCCCCAAAAATACAATACTTTTTGGGGTATTATGATTTTTAAAAAATGGAGTCCCCCCTTTTACTTAGGTTTCACGCTGAGACTTTTAGATGATGCCTCGGGGGGAAAGTGAAAAAATTGGACGGGTGGGGGGCGCCTTATTTTTTCTATAGTTTGACGCTTTTAAAAATAAATTTTTTAAATGAAAAAATATATCTGTGTTAGAAAAATTGCTTTTTGAAAATTTTTTGCACAAAACACAAAGGGGAAATTTTTTTAAATTTTTTTTTTTAACAAAAGGGTTTAAACACAGTCAGGTCCACCATTTTGGAGTGGGAAAAATCCGTTTTGGGGCTTGCAAACTTTTTTTTTCCAGCATGGTGAAAATGGTGAGGCTGCAGTTGAGGGTTTTTATTTTTGTCACGCTTAATTTTCAAATTACGCGGGACACTAAATGTAACAAATACAAATAAAACCATTAAAATCTTACTTTTTTAAACATTTCTGTTGTCTTTTTTGGGATTTTTTTTTTATTAAATTTCTGTTAAAAAGTCGTTTTGAAGTGTTACTGGGTGTACTTTTCGAAAATTTGCTGGTTCTTCGTATCTGGAAGGGTTTTGTGATAAAAGTTGGCAGGGGGTGCCCAAAATTTCAAAGCACACCATCTTGAAAATTTTGTATGGAATTAAAGTTTTTTAATAAATTTTTTTTACACAAATCATAATGGCAGTTTATTTTTTTTCAAAATGGGGGGGAGGGGGTTTATTTTCTGGTATACTTTGTGCAGGGACCACAAATAGGTTCAATGTTACCCCATCAAACACCAGCTTTTTGGGGAAGTTTTGAGCAGCAAGCTCTTTCTTCTATCAGAGTTTATCATAAAAAAGCTTTACTTTCACAAGTTTGGACTTTTTTAACTGGACAACATTTTTAACTTTTTTTTGGGGTTAAAAAAAAAAACTTTTACAAAAAAATTT
This sequence comes from Stramonita haemastoma, assembly GCA_030674155.1. Classification (NCBI taxonomy): domain Eukaryota; kingdom Metazoa; phylum Mollusca; class Gastropoda; order Neogastropoda; family Muricidae; genus Stramonita; species Stramonita haemastoma. Next base: position 2,742 of record JASPKP010008672.1, on the reverse strand, counting down.
TTTTAACAGAAGTTTTTTTTTTTTTTAATTGCAATTCACAATGTGTGATGTAGTGTCATGTCTTTAAAAAAAAAAAAAGAAGATATTTAGTATTTACCCTAAGCACAAGGATGAAAAGAAAAAAAAACATTGTGCTGAAGCTGTGATAGTTTGTGACTTTAAAAAGTTTTTCAGTTCAGACTGGGGTACCTCTGACAATTAGATATTATTACTATTTTTAAAATTTCATGGGTTTCTCAAAAAAATTTTTTAAATTTTACTTCAAGAACATTTTTCAGTTTTACATGGTCATTTGATTAATCTGTAGCACAGGACAACAGAATACCCAATTTCTGAAAAATGTCAAAAAAATTTTAATCATTGAAACTTTTGACTTTATTTAATTTTCCCACCCGTTTATTACATTTTTCCTCTTTCTCACCTTTTAGTTTAAAAAGCCTTTTGGGGTCCTGTGGGACTGATATTAAAGGGGTTTTCCCAATCTATTCTTTCCTTTTTTTCTTTTTCACCACTTTGACTCTGTGTTCGCCCCAAAAGCTGTATTATTTAAAATATTGTATTAATAGATACTATTGGTGCTTTTTCCCTTAAGGTTTGGGATCTATTTGGGTTCTGTTTTATGTTTCTTAAGAATCACTTTTTTAAAATGAAAAATCACTGATTGATTGTTTTGTGTGGAAACCCTATTTAGTATTTTTACAAAGTATGGATTAAAAAACAAACCCCCAACAAAACCAACCAAGGGGATTTTTGCAGACAAATAGAATGCAATGATGCCTTTGCAGAACAAAAATAAAGGGATATTGAGGCCACAGAAAGACGAAACGCATTGTAGATTTCATACACCCCAACACCCCGCCACAACCCCCCACGCACCACCCAAGGCACACACACAGTGCCCAAAATACACACACGCATCGCCCCCCACCACCCCCAACACACACAAACACCACACACACACCCACGAAGGGAGGGAGGGGGAGAGAGGAGGAGAGAGAGACTCAGACAGACAAGAGAGAGAGAAAAAACAATAATTCAAAATGAATTTTTTTAAAATTTAAAATTTTGTTTTGTAATGTGGGAATGTTACGCCCCTACCCCCCCCCCCCCCCTCCCAAAAAAAAGAGGGGATTTAAAGTAAAGAGTTCAAGTGGTTCTTACTGTGAGATGCTCTGGACATTTCAAAAAAAAGAAGAGAATGGGCATGGCATTACTTTTTTTTCAAGTGAATTTTTTGGTTAACAAAAAAAAATAAAATGTTTTTTTTTTTTTTTTTCAAAAAAAAGTTTTGTAGAGTCAAAAAAAAAAAGATATCCAAAGAAAATGGGTTTAAAAAGGTGATGATCTCTATTTTAATACAAGCCCCATAGATCTGCTTAAAATGTATCAATAAAAAATAAAAAACACAAAATTGTGCTCAAATGAGAAGGGAAATAAAAATTTACGAGGGATTTTCCAAATTTACACGGGTTTTGTAAAACTTTTACAAAAAAAGACCAAACAATATTTATTTCCCAGCAATAAGCATGTCACAGAACAAAAACTTTTAAAGATTACTTCCCAGCCCCCCAGTGCATTTGTCTTGAATAAAATTATTAATGACAAAAAATTATCTTTAAAACCTTTTTTGGCAAAATGGTGTGAATATTAGCACTGTGGTTTTTTTCAATTTGTTTGGGTTTTTACATGTGCCCTTTGGGCACACATTGCTAGTCACGAATGATTTGTCAAAAAATGACACCTAAAGTGACAGTTAGACAAAATTATTGGCTTAATTAATTTTTTTTCTTTAAATAAAAAAATAATGCTTTTTAAGTAAATTATTGCACAGCTTGTATTTCAAGTGCTTTTTGCAGGGGAAAAAAACTTTTTTGGTCGAATAGTGTCCCCGGGTGACAGTGCCCAATTTCAATGTTATGTAACTCCCCTTTAAATAACCTATTTCCCCCCTTTCATGTGTAGTTATGTTCAGGACATCAAGACAACATCAAAATTCTTTTTCCTTTTTCACCTTTGAATTTTTTGATTTATAAGGAATGATTTGTGTAACGTCACAAGTAACACTATTTTTTTATCTTCTTTCATTGTGATTTTCTAAAAAACTATCAAAAGTATTATCTTTTCTGTTGTAAAATACGAACATTGGGTGTTTAAACTTTGTATAAAACTTGTCTCATGAGGGCTGCTGTAAATTTAATTTTCCAGATTGGGGAGGCATTTTGAGACTGGTCAACATGTATTGTGTGTGGGGAATGATAGTAAAGTGGTGTGTGTGTGTGTTTTTGTGTGTGTTGTGTTGTGTGTGTGTGTGTGTGTATGTGGTGTTTTTGTGTTGGGGTGTGCGCGCGGGGGGAACAAAATGTAATATTATACGGGGGTCTTTTGGGCTGTGTTTGCTAGTGCGTGAGACAGAGTGTGGTGTGCATGTGGTGGCCTATGTTCAGAAAACATAACTAATTTTCAACTCATTGGAGATTAAGGGAGGGATTATTTTTTTCTATTGTTATCGCCGTTCAACTATTAATTAATTTTTCGTGTTCTACCCGTCCTTATAGTTATCCCTTAATAAATAATTTCATGTACAGCATGCATAAAAAAATGTACAATATGCTTGAAAAAAAATTCTCAAATTCATTCAACATTAAGTTACACCAGTTGAGGAAACAACGGGGACAATACCCAAAAAGCACTCAGGCTTAAACCTTTAAATAACGAATGTTGAACACTACAAAAAAATTTTCA
>JASPKP010008670.1:0-11290 GCA_030674155.1 Stramonita haemastoma | reverse complement strand
ATCAGCTTCTGCACCAAATACCACCTTTACAAATCCCTCGTGATATCTATCCTCCTATATGGCTGTGAATCATGGACTCTGACAGCAGAGTTAGAGAGGAGAATCCAAGCATTCGAGAACAAGTGCCACAGAAGACTCCTCAAAATATCATACAAAGAACACAAGACCAATAACTATGTGATAAAGAAATCAAAAAGCGTGTGGGCCCCCAAGAGCCTTTGCTCTCCACCATAAAGAGGAGAAAGCTGATGTGGTTTGGTCACACCACAAGACACAACACCCTAGCAAAAACCATCCTGCAAGGAACAGTCGAGGGCAAGAGAAGAAGAGGGCCGCCTAAAGAAATCATGGGTTGACAACATCAAAGACTGGACCGCCCAACCCCTGCAACACCTCCTACTAGCCACGCAGGATCGTGAAGCATGGAAAAAGATCTCTGTTGCGTCTTCTCTCATGTCCCCCCTACGTCCTTTGGGACATGGGACTGAGTGAGTGAGTGAGTGAGTAACATAGTTACTTTACACCTTAATAAAAACAGTTTTTTTTAAAGAGTTGTAAAACAGAATATTTACTATTATCATGTTATATATTTGTTTCCTAGCTTTTTAAGTAAACTGCACAGTGCTAAAAGTACTGACAAGAATTTTGCAGTAAATAAATCAAAATAAACTTAAAACATAACTGTGTTACACAAGACACGAACACAGAAACAAAGAGCACAACATCAAGGAAACCTTTGATAATTTCATTGAAATAGTTCACTTCTCTCATTTTTTTTCTCACAAAGGCTTTCAACTCATTCAGGCACCTCCAATCTAAGTTTCAATGTTTAATTCAACTGTTAGGGTTTTTTTAAAATTACTCTAAAACAAATAATCTGACGCACTGCGTTTCACGCTACATGACGAAGCATCAGAATTTGAGTCAGTAGCTCAGCACTGCTGAGATCATTTTTTCTCACTCATTTCATGTTTCATATTCATAAAACAGACGTTACTCTGAAATAACAAATAACAAAACAAAAAAATGCATTGTATCATGAAAAAAAAAAGTATGATCCTTCAACAAACTGAACCTGCATTACACATAACACAGCACCGAATCAAAGTTTTTTCTAACATGAGAACAAATCTTCCTTCACTTCACATCATAAAGTGAATATATATATAAATATGAGTTATAAAGAAACATTATTCATGCTGGTAATTGCTATTAAATCGGATTACATGCTGATTTTACTAGAAAGTTGACAATTGACCTCCCGACCCGTAACTATGTTACATCATGAAAATGAGTGTGACACGATACAAACTTTTATGTCATTCTCGCTTCCTTCTGGGAATTTCTGCTTGAAGTGTCATGAGTCCATGCTGTCAGGGGGGCGAATTTAGCAGACATTGATTCACTGGCAATTGTTACTGGGTGTCATTTGCCGAGTACGGGATTGTGAAAATTGAGGCATAACTGTGTTATATTTCGACACGAAAAAACTTCAAAATGTATCGAGGATGTGTTTAAGCATTTTTACATTACTAAATGCCTTTATCATCTCATTATGATGAACTTGAACACAAAGCATTTGTATGACCATCTTTAGCCAAGTCACACAAGTGATCACTACGGCAAAGCAGACAATCCAAAATTTTCGTCGGGCTCTGTTACGCAGAACTTTATGGCTTCATTTGGACATCTAAATATAAAAGTTGAAAAGTTAAATGCAATATTTTTGTGCAGGATAATGTTTAACAATGTATTCTTTTGTTAGTTATAAAGAAAATATATGGTTTATTTGCACTGAAGACTTGTAAACTGCTCCAGTTGAACATTGCATATTATATATATGAGTCATAGACTCCCCCTTGGATAGGACACCAGTCTATCGCAGGGTTAACCCCCAACACAAGATTTTTTTACAATCTCCCAAGACGACTTCATGTGTAGACCTGCCAGTGCCTTCATGTACACATTTATGATGATTTACTCATTTAGTTCTATACCATAAAGGCTTTATGATATATATCTAGACATACAGAACTTGAGATTAAATAATATAATGCACATTAAAGATAGCCACCACTGTAGCCTAGTGGTTAGGGTGTTGGACTCGTAATCTAATGGTTGCGGGTTCGATCCCAGCTTTCGGCTATGGCGTTGTGCCCTTGGAAAAGGCACTTTACGGCTATTTTCTCACCCCACCCAAGTGTAAAAGGGGTACCAACCTTGTGTTGGGGGTTAACCCTGCGATAGACTGGCGTCCAGGGCCTATCCAGGGGGAGTCTATGACTCTCAGTCACTTAACGCCACAGAAAACCGGGATAAAGCACCGGCCTGATGAGCCTTAGGCTCGGGACAGACTTTTAACTAACATTAAAGATCCGGTAATTCATATGATCAGCATTCAGTGGGTTACGGAAACACAACCATACCGGCATCACATCCACGATCCTGTGCAACAACAAAAATGAGCTGCTCTGAAGTGGGAATTCATGCACACAGTGTGGCTGAGGCCAGCGGGCAGACCTCCTGCAGAGTTACCTGTAAGCACAGGAGAAGAGCAGGGCACTGTCTATAGCTAGATAGCTAGCTATACATGTGTACACCTCTGCATCCCACCTGGTATGGAAACAGCAGACAGGAAAGAATGTAACCATTCCACGGCCATAAAAACTTTACGCGCTGAGGCATGACTTGTTCTTTGTGCAAACATCTCTCACTCTCTAATCTTAGGTATTTTCTTCTTCTTCTTCTTTTCTTCTTTCTTTTTCTTCTTCTTCTTCCTCCTCCTCTTCTTCTTTTTTTCCGCTGCTGCTGCTGCTGCTGCTGCTGCTGCTGCTGCTGCTGCTGCTGCTGCTACTACTACTACTGCTACTACTACTACCAAATCTAACACTACTAGTGTTACCACTACTTATTCCTTCCTTCCTTCTTTTCCTTTCCCTTGCCTTGTCTTTCCTTCCTTCCTAAGTTCCTTCCTTCTACTACTACTACTACTACTACTACTACTACTACTACTACTACTACTACTACTTCTACCTCCTCTTTTTCTTCCTCTTCTTTTTCTTCTTCATCATCATCATCTAATTCTTTGTCAAACACTCAGACAGCAACTATTGTTGTTTGTTGTTGTTGTTGTGCGTTCCCCAGCTTAACACTCTGGGGTAGTCAGTCACCCAGAATGTGCAGTATTCTTGACTGACTGACTGACTGACTGACTGACTGACTGACTGACTCACTCCATCCCATCTGGGTATTAATCACTGTGAGATTAAACATTGCAACACTGAATGAATGAGAAGTTTTGCATGCATCATGACTTGTTTTCAAAACTACCTCGCCATATAGTGATATACAGACAGCCACACTCCGACTTCAGAGGATTTTTTTCTCTCCTTTAATTAAACTTAAAGCAGAGTTGCAGGTTGTTACGTTATTTAAATAAATAAGAGCTTGGTCATGGCTTGAAGGTGCTATCTGAACATAAACATTTTACACCATTATATAATTTATAACGGTCACCATGGTCGCCAGACTAAGGGATAGATAGATAGATCTATCTAGACGTTTATATAACAACATTTTAGTGTAGGCCTTGGCAATTAGCTGACATCAATCAATAACTGACTGACACAGCTTTTGGCCTGGACCAACTCCAACACTCAGTGACTCAACAATAATAATTGATTAATGTCATTATCATCATCCTCTACCAAAAACACTGGCAAGGCTGCTTCATTAAGTAATTAATTAATTGATGCATTAACATGACAGACAGACAGACAAGACAGAGCTCAGCTGCCCACCCAGGGGCAGTAACCACGTGCACATGTATGGGATGATTACGGGTTTTCAGCGCTCAAGCGTGTCAAAAGATCACATTTGTCCCCCGGAGTCCTTCTCTTCTTCTCATTTTACAATGACTGGTTCTTTTTTTTACTTTTTGTTCTTTTTTTTTTTTTTTTTCTTTTGTGGGGGGGGGGGGGGGGGGGGGAGCGGGGTTGTTTGGGTTTTTGGTGGTTGTTGTTTTTTTTTTTTGGGGGGGGGGGGGAGGAGAAGGGGTGATTCTCTTTGAGTCTTTCGCTTGGGTCTTTCTTTCCTTTTTTTTGGGGGGGGAGGGGGGTTGTTGTTTTTGATTGCTCTCTTGCTTTTTCTTTTTTTAGGTGGAGGGGGAAGGGCTATTCCATTCCCCACCCCACCCCTTTTTCACTTACCACTAATAATATCACTTATCACTATATCACTTAGTGAGTTACACAAGCTCTCTACTAATACTACTAAGCACAGAACAAACTGTCAGGGCCCCTTCATCAATCCTGCTCTCCGATTCATCATTAGTGTCATGATTCTGAAGACAAAGCACAGGTTGCTTTAATGAACAAGTTGATGTTGTTTTTGTTGTTGTTGTGCATTCCCCAGCTTAACACTCTGAGGGTAGTCAGTCACCCAGATCGGCAGATGAGAATGTGCAGTACTCTGACTCACTCACTCACTCACTCCATCCCACCTGGGAATTATCAGTATCATTCTGAGGTTGAAACTACACACCACTAAATAAGAAATTTGAATATAAAAATATATCATAAATATAAAATAAATTTAAATATATTATATATAAACTTATGACTTGTTTTTAAAGAACTTCGCCATATAACTAAGTAGCCATACTACGGCTTCAGAGGAACTCAGGAAGTAATGAGTTTTAACACCACAGTAGTGACAGCAACAAGTTAACTACTAACCCAGATCTTTCTATCCACATGAGATGGTTTTTCCTGTTTAAAAGCGAGGAAATTTATCAGATTTAACAAGTTCTTCTCATTTCTAATATTGATTAACAGCTTCTTCCCCCCCCCCCCCCTTCCTTCCCTCCTTTTCTTGTCTTTCTTTTCTTGTGAAAATCCACCACATAATCACGAGTCGCACTGCACCAGAGTTCAATGTTTAGTTATTGACATGTTATTTATCTGCAATAAAAAGGCTATTCAATACCAAAAAAAAAGACTGAAAATCAGACAATCTGCTATGAAAACAGAATTAAGCTAATATGAACTACTGAAATGATAGACTGTAAGAGCTGACAAAATGAGAAACTGACAAGTTCTGCATAGTAAGTAGAAATTTATAGTAACACAGGTAGTCACTATATCAGAATCAGGCCATGGGTATACATTTTTAAAGCGCATCTTCAAAACAAAAAGAAACAAAATTACGCCTTGATATTTCATTACAACTTTACTACAAGGTAGCAAAATGCCAATGCCTTTAGTTTATAATCAATCAAAATCTTACAGAACCTGACAATCTTCAACCTAATCTTCTGCCTAAAATTAAAAATTAAATGGCTCCTAGCGGAAAAGTGGGTCAGGTGCAAAGCGACTCATTTTCTGATTTTGTGATGTGATTTCATTCGGATGAGACTATAAACCAAGGCCCGTGTGTGAACGCACGCAGAACATCTTGCGCACACTTAAAACCCTGTTCCACCTTTCGGAAGAGCAGGCCATCCTGTGCCGGTAGGAGCAGATGACAAAATTATAAAATATTTTTTTAAAAACCCAGCATGCACACAGGTGTCGTGTTTAGACACCATCACTGACGGAAAAAAAATAATGGGTAGGCGCTGCACATGTGGCGATGCGCTCTCCCCGGGGAAAGCAGCCCAAATTTCATGCAGAGAAATCTGCTGTGACATAAAGTGATATAAAATAAAATAAAATAAATAAAATATGGAGTGTCCCATTTTTAACAATGTTGCTGTCAGGTTTTTTGTCAAGAGCAATATTGAAAAGTCTCTCTCCATTCCCCCCCCCCCCCCCCCCCCCCCCCCCCCCCCCCCTCCACTTTCCAATCAAAAAGCACATTAATGGATGTGACACTCCACCACAAAATGAAGCACATGGCACCTGATCCACTTTTCTGCTAAAGCCATTTTTATTTTTATAAATAAATCAAACAGGTGAGGGTCAGGTTGTTGATTTTGAGATTTCTACCAATAGTCAAACTAATTTAGTAATTAGCTTTTTTCTACCTTAACCTGAAGACAGTGAAGTATTGAGGTGTAAAATTTTGTTTGCTTTTGCTTTATGAAGATAAGTGCATTTGAAAAACACCCAACTGACCATCTTGGCATCTATACTATAGTACTGTATTAACTATTTCTATTAGTATTACGATGCGAAAATTTGTCAATTTATTATTTTGTTACTTCCTCATTCCTAGAGTCTAGAATTTGTAACATTTTCACTTTCCATGTACTGAAATTTGATTTTCAATCTTTTTTTACGGTTTTGTTATTTTTTTCTTGAATAGTTTGTTGTTGCTGTTGTTGCATAATAATGCACATTAAAGTTAACTCAGATCCTGAAAATTCATGCCAGCATTCAGTAGGTTATGGAAACACAAACATATTCATTGTATACCCAGCATACATCCCCAAAGTTGGAATGCAGCTACCTTCGTGGTGGGCAAAAATGCTGGTCTCATACCTTAAAATCTCACCATTGATAAACCTCCGAGCTCTAGCTGAGGCTTGAGAAAAAAAAACAAAGAAAGTGGCACTGTCTACAACATGAGTCACATGAATTCCACTCCCTATCCCCCCCCCCTCCCCCCCCCCCTCCCCAAACCACCTCACCCCCCCCCCCCCCCCCCCCCCCCCCACCACCCCCACCCATACTGTTATAGCGCCTGCCTGGAACAATTCTTGTAATGTCTTATTTCAAGCATGACAATCACACATGTTGCTTTGGTCAGTCAGGTTGAAAGAATTGAATCTGATCAATCTTGGGTTTAACCTACCATGTGTATCAATTGGTCAGTAATGTGTGTGTATTGCACACGCGAGTGTGTGTGTGTGTGTGTGTGTGTGTGTGTGTGTGTGTGTGTGTGTGTATAATAATTTATTTATAGACTAGATTCTTTTTATTGAGGATAATGGAAACACAAATGTATTATAATGTGTATAATATACATGTATGTGTAATGTGTACGTATAAAATGTACATGTATAATATATATTTAATATATAATCATTAATTAATGTATTTATAATAGTTAGTTAAAGTTAAAGTCTGTCCGAGCCTAAGGCTCTCAGGCCGGTGCTTATACCGGTTTCTGTGAAGTTAAGTGACTGAGAGTCATAGACTCCCCCCTGGATAGGGGTGCCAGTCTATCGCAGGGTTAACCCCAACACAAGGTTGGTACCCCTTTTACACCTGGGTGGAGTGAGAAAATAGCCGTAAAGTGCCTTTTCCAAGGGCAAAATGCCATAGCCGAAAGCTGGGATCGAACCCGCAACCTTTAGATTACGAGTCCAACGCCCTAACCACTAGACTACAGCGGCGGCGTATTTATAATAATATTAATTATAATATAATGTGAGTGTGTTTTGTCAATCTGGTGTGTGTTTTTATAAATTATTTATTCATTCTTTTATATTGAGGATAATGGAATAAGCACTCATATACTTTTTTTACATCCAGTCCCCATGTGTATGCAGTTTTGTAAATTATCTTGTCATCTGTTCCCAAGATGTTCTGCGTGCGGTCGCACACAGAGCCTTGGTTAATACTATAATAGTCTTATCCGAAAATTTTGGGGGGGGGGGATTTTGAGCAGCACTGTATAACTCCAGAAGAAAAACCCCCCCTAAGGGAAGAACCCAGGTCATAAAATTGCAGCGCAATTTTCAGGTAATCATGTGTGTGTCATTGTGTGTGTGTGTTGTTGTTGTGTGAGTGTGTGCGTGTGTGTGCGTGTATGCATGTGTGTGTTTTTACCGCGGGGGTGTGCATGCTTGCATGCATGCATGTGTGGGGTGGGTACTGGTGTGTGTGTGCATTTGAGCTTTCGTTTGTAGACTTATTGTACAGTATTTAAAAATGAAATTTAAATCCCAATACACATACAGTAATAGTACATTGTACAGACTGGTAAACTCTGATAAAATCACACCACACACACAACACACACCCAACCACACACACAGGGCCTAGGGGGGGGGGGGGGGGGGGGGGGGGGAGAAAGAGGACGTAGGAGGGGCCACTCCAACAAGGACTGGATGGGGAGGGGGTATTGTACAGAAACAAGCATGTATACAACCAACAAATTTATACTGAACAACACAGTTGCTACATTTCATAATTATTGAAATTATTTACAAGTACCGTAAAATCCCTAGCATAATGGCCCACCATTAGCAAACGCCCACCCCCCACTTTGGGCCAAAAATTGTGCACTGGGAAACTACCTAGCAAACGCCCACCCCTGCTTTTATTAAAAGAGGCTATGCTATGCCACTTTCACTAGGATTGTGCAGACTGTTCTAAAAGTCCTTTGACGAGGGGTTCCTAATGGCCGGTAAGTTGGTTCTTTTAATCTCTGTGCCCTTTTTTGCAAAATTTCTGAAGGGGCTGTCTTACACAATATCTTTCAAATTGGAAGCCCTCCAGTATCTGGATAAAAGAAAACAGGTGGGAATGTTTCGGAGTGTGCCGTGGAATTTTCTGTGGATAGGAAGGAGGATCAGGGAATGGAGTGAAAACAGAGATAGACTTCAACAGGCAGTACGGAAAAGACAAACAAAACGGAAACTGTCAAAAGGACCAGCGGTTTAGATCTGAACATGTCCGACCAAAGGTGTGCGGGATTATCTGGACGATGAAAGATTCTGAAGGCGGGTACTGGGAAACAAGGACCTACCAACCGGAAAGCGATGGAAACTCGTTGGCCTTCTTTGCCTCAAAGTCCCCTTTTTTTCTATGTTTCCTTCACTTCTACTTACACGACCTAACTTTACATGCTTTTCGGGGTTTTGTATTCACTCAATTACATGGATGAGCACAAAAATTTATTTGTGCAAAGGGGTCTATCCCTATCAAACGCCCACCCCCCCAATTTGACCTAAATCAGCGCCAGGGGGGGTGGCGTATGCTAAGGGATTTTACGGTAAATAGCACGAGCAGCGAGTAGTAGTAGTAGAAGTGGTTGTAGTAGTTATAGTAGTAGACTTAGCAACTGGTAGTAGTAGTACTAAAAAAAATATTTAAATTTTTTTTTTTAAGTATAGTAGTACTAGTACAAGTTTATTAGTGAGTGGTGTTAGTAGTAGTACTAGTACTGTTAGTAGTTGTGATTAAGTTAAAGAACTACTTCTGGACACCATGAATGTTTCACTGTTTTGTTGATGAGACCTGCAACTACTTTTTCAATCTGACTGAAGACGCTGGGTGTTAATATAATAATAATAATAATAATAATAATAATAATAATATTAAATGGAATTATATATTATAGCTTAGCGCTATATATATCTTGTAATTTAAACAAAATCAAAGCGCTTGCATTCGACCATACACAAACACAAGCAATCAATAACAATATGGTTTTAGCAAATTCGAATGTACACGCATTTCGCACACCCCACAAACACATGCACATGCACCCACTTTAAAAAGGTTATACACTTTGGCAAGTGATGTTGAAGGTAGGACAGATATTGAGATAAAATGATGGAAAAAAGAAGGAAAAAAATCTTAGGTTTGAAATAAGTGCGTCTTGAGGTTGGATTTAAAAGTGCTGTAAGTAAGCTTTGTCTGAGGTAGAGAAGGAGGTTGTTCCAGATCGGGGACCAGAAACAGAGAAAAAAAACAGCGGCCAAAGGGTTATAGGTTAATCAGGTATTCTTAAGGAAAAGTTTTCTGGGGGTGAGGGAGGGGCAGGGAAAGGGGTGACAGGTGAAGACATTCACAGAGGTGGGGGGTGCAGTTTTTGTGGGACATTTTTTAAAAGAGGGTATTGATCTTTTAGTTTACTCTTTGTTGGGGCCCCGTGGGAGAGATTGCAAGAGGGGGTAATGTCCTCAGATTTTTTTCTTTTGAGGATCGATAAGTGCAGAGTGTTGTATATGTTGAAGGGAGTGGATAGTGATGTGGCAGACCAGCCAAAAAGAATTGCAATTGTCCAATGTGAAAAAAATAAGAAAGTGACAAGTTTGGATGTTGCAAACATGGACAGGTACTTTCGAATTTCACAATACCCAGTAGTTTTAGTAACATGTTACGACATTTATTACATTCCTTCACATGCTTTAACTGAAAACCAAAAAAAAAAAAAAAATAAAAAGGGGGTCCAAACTGCTAAAAACTAAAGGGGAAATGAATTTTTAAAGATGATATAAAATTTACACGATTTATTGAAGGGATTTTCCACTTTTTCTTTTTGATTGATTGAACTGGCAAAACTATTTGCCATAACTTGCCAAAAGAACTAGCAAAACATTGGACATAGGCCCTAAATGCCTAATCTTTTGCCTTAGCATTAGGCCTACATGTGTATAATACATTCAAATTCTTTACAAAAGTACAATCCTACAAAGAACAAAGACTGGTGCGTCAGATTCGTCACAAGAATTTTTCCCCTGCAACCCCTAGGTTAAAGACCAAAAAGCACGCCCCAGGCCTATTTTTTGCTCATAAACCGCTTCATGACTGAACGACCTTTTTTGGTAGCCCCATCTACCCAAATTTTAGTTTCACCTGTTCGGCTGTGCTTTTTTTTTTTTTTTTTTTTTACCGCAAAGCGAAAAAATCAAAACCCCCTCAGCACTCATTGTTTAAAACGAATTTTTCAGATCGAATCATACTTGGAGACAGCAAAAAAAACCAAAAGAAAAAACTGACCTTCCAAGTTGTGGAAACACAGCATATTTACTCCCGGTCCCCTTGTAACCAAATTCCCATGTTTCGAAGTTTGGGGCCGTACTGTTTGAATGGGGGTGGGCCCCCCTGTTCCCAACTTAGCGACCTGAAGTTTTACTTTTTTTGTCTGCACTAAATTAAACCCTACAAATTTTACCAATTGGGCACACAACTTTTGAAGCCAAGTGCGCACAGTTTCAAACCGATTTGAAGCGTTCTTTTTCACAAAAGTGTTTGGCTTTGCAACCTAGGTCCACATTAAACGGGGGGAAAAGAACAGCCCAGTTCCCCTTTTTTTCCCTCCCCCCCCTCTCCTCTTCCTCTCTCCCTCCCCCCTGCCCCTTCTTTCCCTTTTCTTTTTTTTTTTCTGTGAGCAAAACAAAGGCCTAGGGGCCCTACTGGTGGGGGATTCGGTTTTGGCCCAGCTTTGAGAGAAGGGCCCAGGGCAAAGATACTGGGCCTGGGTGTGGGTAGGTCTACTCTGATTTTTTTTTTTTTTTTTTGCACTGATTTTTTGTGTCGACATCAACTAGCCTGGCCCAGGTATTGGGTGTCTTTCTATTCATTAGGCTGTCACTTTCCAAACTTTTTCTCAA
>JASPKP010008669.1:0-11291 GCA_030674155.1 Stramonita haemastoma | reverse complement strand
AAAAAAGAGAAGAGAGAGAGGAAGAGAGGGGAGGAAAAGGAGAGAGAGAGAGGGGGAGGAGAAAAGAGAGGGAAGAGAGAGAGAGGGGGAGAGAGGAGAGAAAGAGAGAGAGGGAGAGAGGGAGGAAAGAAGGAGGAGGAGGAGAGGGGGGAAGGAGAGAGAAGAGAGAAATAATTCACTCAGAAGTTTGACAATGACAGTAGTAAACATCATCGATCCAAATCATAACACCAAAGAGACTTGCGATTTTTTAATTTTATTTTTGTTTATACATAATTTGAAATCAGAGTTCAGATTCTTGCGTTGCAAATTTTGTTTAAAGAAAAAAGACAAAGGCATTTTTTTTTCCTACTTGGTGCAAAATTGATAAATTATGAGCACCAAAACAAAGGAATTGTAAACATTTAATGATTTTATAAAAGGACAAAACTAACAAAAATTTTTTTTCATAATTTACCTCTTGCACTAGATAGACAACATGATAAGGGACTCAACGATAGAAAATTACATCTTTTGGTTAGTTTTCCTGAGGAATAAACTCTAAGTTTACACCAATGGCGGCGATTTTTGCAATGTATACATGCGACCATTGGCAACTTTCTTCCCCTAGATAAACGGAAAGGGGGATTTGGAAAAAAAACAAAAAAAAGGAAAAAAAAAAAACTTCACCAAAAAGAGAAGAAAAAAAAGTTTGAAAAAAACTGACCAAGAAAATTTTGAAAGTTAGGTCAACGCAATATTTCTGAGGTTGGGAAAGAGAAGTGGGGAAGAAGCTAAAAAACGTCAGATTGAAACACTCACTGATCCTGGGCCTAAGGGGCCTTCCTTGATCATCAGGGCTGTGTATAACTAAGCTACCTTGTCCACAGTTTCTGCCTCAAAAATCTCTCCCCCACTCTGACAGGTTTGTTAGACCACCATTCCACACTTTACAGTGTGGGTTTTTACCCACACTTGCTTTAGTTTTTAAGTTTTCACCTAACAAATTTGCACTTGGTCAACACAAGGTGATTTAAAGGGCCCAGAGGATGGCTTCAGGACAGAACACGTGTCTATGACAAAAACCCAAACCACTAAGGGTTTAAAGCCAGTACCTGGTTTTTTTCCTGGTTCACTGTGAAGTCACAAACTTGAGTTGATAATCATTTTTGATGATGTCTTTGATGATGTGATGATGATGGTGATGATGATGGTGGGTGATGATGATGATGATGATGATGATGCTACTGCTGCTGCGATACTGCATGCTGGTGGTGGTGTGGTGGTGGTTGTCTTTGATGATGATAATGATGGTGGTGGTGATGATCTTGATGATGATGATGAGGGATGATGATGATGTTTGATGATGATGATGATGATGTGATGATGTGATGATGATGGTTTGGTGGTTGGTTTATAATTGTAATTTGTTGACAGCAATGACTGACATATATAGTGACAACGAAACAGCAACAATCATCACCACCTTTTAACAGTAATTCATCTTGAAAACTATTTATGGTTTGTCTAGAAATATTAGTTTCAAAGAAAAAAGAATAGTAGACTTTGCTGGGTCCACTCGTCTCTTAGAGTATCTATAGATTTTGTTTTGGTAATGATTTTTGAAAATTTGATCATAATAATAATAATTAAATAAAAAAAAAAAATGATAACAATAAACTCACCAAAAGAAACAACAAAAATCAAAAAACAAACACACACACACAACACACACCCCACACCACACACCCAAACACAAACACACAACCCATAACCAAAACACCGAGTCACACACACACTACACAGCACTGTGACAGTCACAACACACACACACACACAACACACACCAACCCACACACACACAACCACACAACCAAAACAGACAGTGAAACACAGACAGTCACAACACACACCACAGTGACACACAGACAGTGAGACACAGACAGACAGACAGACACATACAAACACACTCTGATACTGTATTGAAAACATGATATTGCTCAGTTTTTTTTTATTTCATTTATTTCAATCACAGCACTAATTTGTTAATGTTATTCTGTCACAGTTGATTAAAAAAAATAATTTTTTCATTCACTAGACAATACAATGTCCATTTCATGTTTCAGTATCCTGGGTTTTGTTATTTGTTAACATTATGTTCTTGTGAACCAAATCTATCACAAGCCAATTCATTAGTTGCCAGGCATCTTATTTAATAATACATGCACATGGGCACACACACACACAACATATGTATACACACAAACATGTACACACACATGTACACATACACACACAATTATACTTGTGCAATTCTCACACACACAATCATGCTAATAAAATGTAATCATTGCGCAATTAATACATGAAGCACATTTCATAAATCAGGCTTAACAAGGTTAACTAGAAACAAAATTGTGTTGCATAGTCAGATAGTGATAAAAAAAAAGAAAATGTTTGTTTTAAAAAGCAAACGAAATTGATTAACAAGATAGGAAGTAAAATGTCCAATTTGAAAGAACATTCTAAACTATGAACTTAGGAAGTTCTGTTCTGTAAAACAAAATGAATTAAAAAATTATAAATAACCAACAGCAATAATGGTTTCAGACTCTGGTGTGTGTTGTGTGTGTGTGTGTGTGTGTGTGTGTGTGTGTGTGCGCATGCATGTGCATTAGCGCATTGTGTGCATGTGTGCACAAATATAATTTTTGTGTGTCTACATGCACTGGTTTTTTTTTTTCTTTTTTAATAACCAAGAAAAAATGTTTAATCAAGAGAAATAGGATATTTACAATTTTTAAAAATATTGTTATATAATATAAATATTTAAATTCATCCCCTAGGGAGGCTAAACATAACGCAACTCATTAACTGACTTTGACCTTGGAAATAAAATTCAAGATAGAAACTGGACAAAATTCACAGGTGAAGATTTATTTATTTATTCATTTATTTATATTTATTTATTTATTTATTTATTCTTTTATATCGAGGATAACAGAATAAGCTATACTGTGCTTTTTTTCATTCGGTCCCCGATGAAATACTGAGCAGCATAACTTAAGATGATAAATGTTAAAAAAAACCCCAACAAACAGAAAAATATTTAAAAAATGTTGGGTTGATTGTTATCTAAGAGCAGACACTGCCTTTTACAGTACTGTTAGTATTACTTGTAATGAAACAAGCCACAAACAAAACAATATCAACAAAAACATGTTGGGTTGATTGTTATCCAGGAGCAGACACTGTCTCACTGTTATAGCCATATAGGGTTACAGCGTTAGTGAACATTACTTGTAATGAAACAAGCCACAAACAATAACAAAAACATGTTGGGTTGATTGTTATCCAGGAGCAGACACTGTCTCACTGTTATAGCCATATAAGGGTTACAGCGTTAGTGAACATTACTTGTAATGAAGCAAGCCACAGACAAACACAATATCAAAAAAAAAAAGTTGGGTGATTGCTATCCAAGAGCAGACTATGTCTCACTGTTATAGGGTTACTGCATGCCGTTAGTGAACATTACTTGTAGTTATGAAACAAGCCACAGACATACAGTGACAACAATGTCAAATGCTTTATTTGTTCAAATTCCAACTGCAGGGTGAACTGATTTAATCAGTGGGGAAACAATGTGTAATCTTAAATGGACCCACTTAGAAATAATTCATGACATAAAAAAAAACCTGTTAAGGTTAAGGTCAAGGTCAAGGGTTTAACTTTTAGTGTTTTGTGAATCCTGGTTAAGGTGCAGGGTTAGGTGGTGGTGGTGGGGCAGGGAGGGGGGTATATAACTCAGGAATTTCACCTTTAGAAATAAATTAGGTGGGGTTTTTTAACATCCAACCCTGTGTGGAGAAAACTATAAGGATTGACACTAGTTCAATATTATACTATAGTAAAAAAACAAACAAAAAAAACAAAAAAAACAGGGGGGGGGGGGGGGGGGGAAGCATAATATATAATTTGACCTTTATGCCAAGTAAATCTTTCAATGTCATGACTATATAAAGAAAAAATGTTTAACTTAATAGATAGAATGTATTATGTACATCACTGCATGCATGTGCATGCACACACAACACACACAAAACACACACACACACACACCACACACACACACACACACACACACACATGACCATTGTGTTACACCAGATCTACAGCTAACTTATAACCTGTAAACTGCCATGGATGTCACTGAACATGGCTTATCACTTTGACACAGCACAACTGGAGCTACAAAAAGCAAATTATGAATATTATGAATCATATTGTCGACAACTTGTGCGCATGCATATCATTATCATAATCAGCAAATGGTGTCAAAGTATGTGTAACATATCACAATCTGCGAAATTTCTTGTTTTCTTCTACCTCTTCTACCCTACTCTCATCCCCAGTTTGTCACAAACCCCCCAAATCCCCCTCCCCCGAACTCCCCCCCCTCCAAAAAACAACAACAAACCCTCTGTTGTATGAATTTTGGTTCATAGACTAGAATTTTTGTGTGCTTTTTGTTCTTGTTTGATTGCTTCTTTCGAAACAAAGAGTATGGCTGTGCATACACGCACACTCACCCCAAATTGTATACACTGTAAAAACAAAAAAGATTTCAATCATTTTTAAATACTAACTAGTGGTAACTCATCTTCAAATAAATACCACCTTTTCATCTCATTATCCTAAAATACAAATATTACACCAGCTAACACAAATACTGAAACAGCACACAAAAAACAAGCCACAGTATGAACTACCAGTGCAGTATGAAGTACCACAACATTTAAAACAAAAAGAAAACACCCAGTCAGAATTTTGAAAAATAATATCAGGAATTGCTACATTATACATAGGTTGTCATAAGCCTATTAACACACACACACACACACACACACACACACACACACACAGATGCTCTTAGTCTTATCTGCCTTGAATTTTTTTTTTTTTTAAGTGACATAATGACATCACATAAGTAAAAATGCAGTAGAAAAGGAAATTTCTTCCAATTTTTCTCCTTTAGATATTTAGAAATCTTATACACAACATTATGTGATAGCACTCTTGATATTCATGGTCCAAAACCAAGCGACCAACTTGGGACATGTGCAAGGCAAAAAGTCAAAACAAACTGAAAACACTATGGGACATGCACTGTCATTGTCTCTGTTCAATATACTTATATAGCACGCAGTACGGCCTGCATCAGGCTTCATCTCTGATGTCAACCGCGTTCTTATTTACGCTAACATTCATCAGCTGTGTCACTCCTGGCCTGCGTGCCTTTTGACGAAAAAAGCGGACGGAAGGAAAAGCACAAGCAAGGAGAGTTCAAGCGTAATGATTCACTGAGACTGTCGTCTGCCACTCGTGTCGTTAAACTTGGACAAACTCGCTTCAAAGTTACATCCAACCCACAAACTCCATCCAAACTTACCCAACACGGCTTGAAAAGCCTGATCCTCTCCTAGCGTGTCCATGTCGTTGAAATAATCCTCACAAAACCACAGATTTTAGTTCTCGAAGTAAATCCATGTGTCTCCGCTGTAAACTTGAGATGCTTTTCCAAGCGGAGTGGTTGACTGTGTGTGACAGAGTGTGGTTGTGTACCTTTGGTCTTGACGTCACAAGCTGTTCCTTTCACCTCCCACTGTTGAGGAAATCGAGTAATAGGGTCTTTCAGAACTGGGTCTGATTTTTTTTTTTTAAGCCTATGTTTTCTGGTAAAACATTTTTTCCCATCAAAGACATAGAACTGAATCCCATGCTTTGTATTTCATGCTCAGTAGATGTTTTTAAAGCATGAAATCAGTGTCAAAGGCTTGACAATGACTCAAATTGTGCCTGCTCATGTATTGCGACTAAAGAAATTAACACAGTTGCGACAGTATGTAGGTTGCAGTGTAAGAGGTGATTGGATTCTAAACAGTGGCATCAAATTACAATGTTTTAATCAATACGATAAGCTAGCAGTGCTTGTGAACTTCCGAAAGGTAAATGTGCCAGCTTATTACGTGCTACACATAATATAAAATGACAATACATTGTGGCTTAAAACTTCGTGCACACACAAACACTGACGCAGGCACAACGCGTAGACATGTGACGGAGCCAGTTACATCAATCATAATAAGATGTCAATCCATAAACAATTGAACATGATGCTCTCTCTCTCTCTCCTCTCTCTCTCTCTCTCTCTCTCTCTCTCTCTCTCTCTCTCTCTCTCTGAGTCATCTAACCTCATCATATTTCTCATGTTTGATCTTTAGTTATTGCGCCTTTTTTGTTTTGTTTCGTTTTGTTTTGTTTTTGCTGGGTTTTTTGTTTTGTTTTCAATGTTTGTTTGTTTGTTTGTTTGTTTGTTTGTTTTTATTCAAATCAAAATCATCATTGATTCTTACTTCTTTTTATCGTTTCTGAACGAGTGCCTTTTAAAAAATTTTTTTATAACATTACTTTAATATTGTATCTCTGTCTATTTCTTACCTGTTGTTTGATACTTGGTAAGGTTTTTTGCTCTTGGTAATTGGATCATTAGAATTGTTCTTGTTTAGTTGAGGCTTATCTTTTTATCTTGATGTTATCCCTGAAAAGGGCGGGGACTGGATGTAAAAAAGCACATGAGTGCTTATCTATTATCCTCGAATAAAAGAATTTTGCCTTGCCTTCTCTCTCTCTCTCTCTCTCTCTCTCTCTCTCCTCTCTCTCTCTCTCTCTCTCTCTCTCTCTCTCTCGGGGGGGACGGTAGCCTAGTGGTCAGAACATTGCGCTGGCAATTTGACGACCCGGGTTCGAGTCCGGTCGAGGAGATTTTTCTCCTGGAGTTAACATCAGTGCTGACTCCATTCTCCCCAAAAGTCCTTCGGATGAGACTTTGAACCGAGGCCCCGTGTGCGAACGCACGCAGAACATCTTGCACACACGTTAAATCCTGTTCCGCTTTTCGTAAGAGTAGGCCATCGTGTGCCGGTGGGAACAGATGACAATATTTACAAAACTGCATACACACGGGGACCGGATGAAAAAAAGCACATGATTGCTTATTCTGTTATCCTCGATATAAAAGAATAAATATAAATATAAATATATCTCTCTCACACACACACACACTGTGACACACACTGATAAATAAAAATACATATCTATGTTGCTGATTTTTTTCAAAGCCTTTAACCAATCTCTAAGTAGATATGTTTGTGTTATTTTTCCTTTTTCTAGCAAAGATTGCAATTGATCGTTTTTTGTTTTTGTTGTTAGTTTTGCACATTGTCAGCTCAAGGGCCGTTGTGTTCGTGTTACTTTTCATTGTTTGAGCAGACAGTAAGCTACAAGCTTGTTGCTATGATTCCAAACTTTTCAGTGTTTGTTCTTAGTTCTGAGTGGGATGCATTGAAATCAACCAGGAAAGGCACAAGTTAAGGAGTCACAGTTGTAAAGAAAACCACGGTATTTGAGTAAGTCCAGCACTCACAGTCTGAGCCAGAAAAAAACCCAATCAAGTGGCTCATAAGAAGAAAAAAAAGCGACTTTTTGTTCTGTATGACTTGTAATCCACAGGAATTTCTGTTTTTGAGGTACTAAAATGTTTGAATTGAATTGAAGGGGATGATAAAACCGATGAAGCCACGATGAAGACGGACCCACCACACACGAAGATGGGAGGGAGCACAATGATCAGTATCCACTTTGGCCTACAGCTGCAGTAGGCCTACCATTTGAGTTCTGCCAGAACTCAGCCTTGGGGACAGCAGTGGAGGGAGGGGGAGGGGGGGGGGGGGGGGGGCAGGTGGGCAGCGCGGGGAGAGAGGCCAAAGGGGGATGGGGGAGGAGGTAGTTGGGGGGGGGAAGGAGGCAGGGGGGGGAGGCATGGGAGGGGGAGAGAGAAGGCTGGGGGCAGGGGCGGCAGAGGAAGCAGGGGAGGGAGGGAGGGTGTCAGGAGAAAGAGGGAAATAGGGGGTGGAAAGCAGCACCACGTCATTTTCACAAAGACGGTAGTTGATACAGTTGACACTCCCTCCTCATCAACTCGTGTTCCATCTTTTGATCTCCCAGTAGGCCTATATCCACAGCACGGGGACACACCCGTGACCTCACCAGGCCACAACCCCCGTCAAGGACGACCACGACAACAACAACAACAACAAGACTCCCCACAGCTGAAGCATGCAGCTACCATCCTTGGTTATCACTTTTCAGGAAGGGAAACCCCGACGACGACGACGACGACGACGGTAGCTGAGGAAGACTTTCCGTTCCCAAACAGCAGGGAGGGTTCAGCCAGCCGAAGACGTTACGTTACGTTACGTTTGGTGCCAGCGGTCACAGCTTCTGGCTCCTTGGGGGTCGTACAGTACACACAGTTCAATCTCCGTAGCGTTACTGCTTACAGCTTTCATCCATCGCTGAAACATAGAAAACATCATTAAGTCTAGGCATTTGCTTTTATGAGTTTATCGAAGTTTTCATTTTTATATTACTTTTTTATTTTTGTTTGTGTTTGTCCGTTGTGTTCGATGATGACCTCCAAAACAGCAGAGAGGCAGCTGCTGTTTCGGACATTGGGCAGAATTTTTAATTATAGCGGAGATGCCTTGCCCACAGCACACCCCCACTCTCTCGGCCAAGGGGACATAGCGGACAGTCAGCGTTGGGATTTGCATAACTAAAGTGACTCCAACCTACCTGCCTGCTTGCTTCCCTGTCTGGTAAAATAATCGCGCGCGCGCGCACACTACACACACACACACACACACAACAACACACACCACAGAGTTTTCGATTTTATGCCTTCACCCTTCATGGGCAAAAAAACGGTTGTACATAAAAAATCTCACCATTTTTGAACCTCGGAGCTCTAGCCGAGGAACGAAAAAACAACAAATTAAACAAAAAACATATATAAACCGCACCAAACATAATGGATGTATATGATATATCATGATTCAGTAAAACAAAATTCAAACAGTAAAAATTATACGCAAATGACGAAAATATGCATAGTTTGTTGTTACTTTTTTTTGTCCAATTCCATCAGCTCATACATGTACTCACTAATACGAATACTGTAATTTCTTTATACATCACAAAAGACGTCTGCAACTTTTTACACTTCAAAATTTTGACAACAAAATCGCGTCAACATTTACAAAACAGAAAACCCGTGATTATTTTGTTCATTTAACCGAAAATGTCACGAAAACAATTGCAAACTCTACAGCCACGTCTTATGCAACAAATATACTATATTAAAAAATAACAACACGTACCCCAGCAAAGCATTATAGTAAAGCCAAAACAAAACCACCAAAAATGCACTTGAAGAATCGGAAGAGAAAGAGAGCTCTCTTCTATCCAAACAACACGTCTCGCTGTGAGGAAGACTGCAGAAGAAGTGATCAAAATGCTCAACAGATTTTCCCTCCTGTTCACGCTAGCTATCTTTCGTGTTGCACGTGAAGAAAAAAAAAGAAAAAAAAAGAAAAAAGAAAACCCATCTGAACTCTGCTTCAATTATGCCCCCCTGCGCGTTCCAAGTTATTCACAACAGTTAAGTGGATCGGTAATCTAGAGGAAACGCACCTGCCTTACAAAGCGAAAAGTCTGGGTCGGAAGTATGCGGTGGTTCAAAACCCCGTTTAGGCCGCAAACTGCCCCCCCTCCCCCCCATCCCCTTAGACCATAAGTGGTGGTCTGGATGCTAGTCTTTTGGATGAGAGGTCCCGTGTACTACACATAATTATTTAGCGCACATAAAACAATCCACGGCAACAAGAGAGTTGTCCCTGGCAAATTTCTGTAGAAGAAAATCTACTCTGATAGGGAAACTTCAATCCCCCCGAAAGTTCTTCGGATGAGTCTAATAAACTGAGATCCTTTGTGCCTACGCACGCAGAACATCTTGCACACACTTTAAATCCCGTTCCGCTTTTGAAAGAGTAGACCATTGTGTGCCGGTGAGAACAAAGTTAAATAACAAATTTGACAAAATTGCATACATACAGGGACTGGATATAAAAAAGCATATGAGTACTTATTCCATAATCCTCGATATAAAAGAATAAATAAAAAAAGAATACAACTTCACTCCTTGGAAGTCTTTTAGATGATGGTATTAATCCAAGCCCCATGTGTGAACGCACGCAGAACATCGTGCGCACACGCAAGAACCTGTCCGCCTTTCGGAAGTGTAGGCCATTGCATACAAAGTTTAAAAAAAAAAAAGTGCTGCATTACTGTACAACACCGTACATGACAGAACAGACACTATGGTGGTAGGTGTCCCATAACCTTTGTGGTCGTAGGGAGCGAGGCATCAAAGACCTCAGCTTCTCTAGGGGCCAGAATATTGAGGTCAGCACCCATCTCCTCTCCCTCGTTGCTTTACCTCCCCTGACCCTTAAAAGAAGCAGGTACCCACTGACAGCTGGGTGAACTGGGGGACTGTATTTATTTATTTATTTATTTATTTATTTATTTATTCTTTTATATCGAGGATAATGGAATAAGTATTCATGTGTTGTTTTTTTTTACATCCAGTCCCCGTGTGCATGCAGTTTTGTAAATCTTGTCATCTGTACTGAAATCAAGGTGCGCAAACAGTCACCCATCCAATTGGTAAACCACGCTCGATGCTGCTTAACCTTGGCTGGGGAAAGCGAGTGCTCTGACCACTGAGCTATCCCGTCCCCTGACACTCTATGACGTATAGATATCATAGCACATCCTGTTCAGCATGTATCATAGTGATTACATGGACATGAAAAAAGGTGGACTTTTTGTATTGTTGTTGTTTGTTTTGTTTTGTTTTTTTGGTAAAAAAAAAAAGTATAATTATGCAGAAAAGAATAACTTTCTTTTTGCCGCCTCATTTTCTGTGACGTTCCTGTCCTGCTGTTTCCCACGGCGCTCATTTAAGTCTTTCTGCCACAGCCATTCCCAGATTCGTTATGTCTCATCCTCAAGGTTAAAAGTCCTCAGGGAGATTTTCAAATGTCAGGCCGCCACTGGGCCACAAAC
This sequence comes from Stramonita haemastoma, assembly GCA_030674155.1. Lineage (NCBI taxonomy): Eukaryota > Metazoa > Mollusca > Gastropoda > Neogastropoda > Muricidae > Stramonita > Stramonita haemastoma. The sequence continues at coordinate 281 of JASPKP010008669.1, read as the reverse complement.
CAGAGAAGCCCTGCACTGCTGCAGGGTCACTTTGGTGGTGTTTCAGTGGTGCCTGTTCTGAGCTAACATACGCAGGACACCACCTACTAAAGCCCCCTACTGATGACCAATATTAGCTCAGTCCCCGGAGCCAGACTGAGTGAGACACTCACCCGAGGTTTCGACCACCACAACGTCCCTCCGAAGACTTTCTCCCGTGAATCTCCAACCCCAAAGGCTGTGTGTGTTGTGTGTGTTGTGTGTGTGTGTTGTGGTGTGTGTGTGTGTGTGTGTGTGTGTGT
>JASPKP010008668.1:0-11293 GCA_030674155.1 Stramonita haemastoma | reverse complement strand
TCTCCTCTCTCTCTCTCTTCCCTCTCTCGTCTCTTCTCTCCTGTGCAAAATATTTATTTATATTTTTTTTAAAAAAATTTATATATTATATATAAAATTTTTAATAATTATATATATTATTTATAAAATTGTGGTGTGGTGTGGTGTGTGTGGGGGTTTTGGTGGGTGTGTGTTAGAGAGAGACGGCGGGAAAGAGACACAGAAGACGTTTGGTATTAAGGTCAGCATCCAATCATTTTTTTTTTTGGTGGTGAAACCCACACTCAAAAAATTCCCCTTTTTTTTTTTTTTGAACCCTGTGTGACTCCCTTGTGCCCAAAAAAATGATAAATTGATTTATTAGGCTGTTTGTCCATGTTTGTGCTTCTCTGTCGGGAAAGGGAGGGGGGGAGGGTTAAAGGGGGGTGGGGTTTTGTCCGTGCGTCCGTGCTTTCTGCGTGTTTGTGTGTTGGGCGTGTGCTAGTGGAAATTTGTTTGTTTTTTGTGGGGTGTTGTGTGTGTGTGTGGGGTGTTTTAGCGTGGGTGGTGTGTGTGTATGTGTGTGTGTGTTTATGCGGTGGTTTTTTGCGCGTTTGCTTGCTTGTGAAAGCAGTAGCATTGGAGTTTTTTTTATTATGGATGTTTTGTAACATGTTACACATTTTACAGGGAATAATCTAAGAGGGTGTGCCCCTTTTGGGGTGGCGCCCTTTTCCCTTCCCTCGTGCTTTACCTTCCCTGACCTAAAGAGGGCAGATACCATTTACAGCTGGGTGAACTGGGGGACCTTTTTGAACCCAAAGGAAGAAAAGGTCCCCACCACGGGTAACCACGCTCCTTCCCCAGGGCTTTGAAAAAAAACAGACTTGCAAAATTCAACGAACTAAATTTGGGGGCTCAAAGATGCAAAAGCTTTCTCTCACCTTTAGACAAACAGTTGTGTAACTGTTTTTAAAGTCTTGCTTTTTTCTGTTAATGAAACCCGGAAAATAAAGAAACGTTTTCTTGAACAATCAGGAGAGATATTACATGTTTGTGTGGTGCGCGTGTGTGTGTGTTGGTGTGTGTGTGTGTGTGGTGTGTGTGTTGTGGTGTGTGTGTGTTGGTGGCGTGCGGCCCCCGGGGGGGTGTGTTTTTGGGATGTGTGTGTATGGTGTGCGTGTGAACATAACATAAATTAAATGATTAAGCTGGCGGCAACTATTTTTTTAATTTTTCCCTCCGTCAAAAAAAACACAAATTTTTTCGAAACAAAAGAAAGAAAATTTTTTTTTTTTTTTAAAAATCGCTTGATTAATATTTTTCATCTATCCCAAGTATTGTCATCGGGGGGGAAAAATTTTTCAAAATTGCAGCAGTAAAAACTTCTGTAGGGAAGATTAAGAGAGCGTCTGGGAAAATTTGTTTGCTTACATGCCGAATACAGGGAAGACGTAAAAACCAAAAAAAAATTGTTTTTCCTTAATTTGTGACGTGAATAAATTTTTGCATTCTCTGTCGCTGTTTCTGTCTTGTCTGTGTCTGGTCTGTTTTGCTTGTCTATGTTTTTTTACTTGTTTTCCCTCTCTTATCTATCTGTTTTTGCCTTCTGCTCCCTTGTTGGTCTGGATGCCCCTTTCTCCGTATGTAGTTGTTGTTGTTGTTGTATGTATTATGTATGTATGTATTTGTATTTGTTGTTGTTGTATGTATGTTGTATGTATGTATGTCTTTTCCTTCCAAAGAGAAAAGATAAAATTTCACCTATATGTAAAACCAATCTTAATAATGGCTTTTTCTGGATGTAGAAAAAAGCCATAAATGTTTTTTTTCTTTTTTATCCTCAAAAAACCAAAAATTTTGCATATTCCGGGCTCCCTTTTATCTGTTTGTCTGTTGTCTGTAGTCTCAACAACACACACACACTACACACACCACACACACACCACACCCCCAAACACCCACACAAAACACACACACATCACACCCACATCCCCCTAACCCCCCAAAAGCACTCTCAAAAACAAAAACATTTTGCCTTTGACTATCGTTCGACTTTTTTTAAGATGAAAAAAACAAAAATAACATTTTTTGAAAACCTATAAAATAACTGGAACCTTAGGGCCATAAAACGAACGACACACTTTTTTCCCAAACATTTGTTTTTTTTAAAAAAAAAACCCTTAGAAAATACTTTCCCAAAAAAACTTATTTCTAAAAGACACAACAAAAAAAAAACGATATTTGTGTTTGTTTAGAGCAAAAAAAAACATATGTCTTCCTCTATTTTCGAAAAAAAAAGAGTTTTTTTTTTTATGAATCATTGTGTCTGCTTCCTATGTTCCTCCAAACCCTATGGAAAGCTACAAAAAGCCACAAGTCCCGCGCACAGTGCCACCAAAATAAGGTGCTGCCCGTTTCATCGATTTGCTTCCTTTTTAAACTCGGGTAAACTTTGGCGATGGGGATGGTTCAGGAAACATGAGGTTTTTTTTTTTTTCCTTTCCCGCTTTTTGGTAGTAGTTTTACGGCGCGCGACACACAAAAATTTCCTTTTAAAATAATACTAAAACAACACGATGCACGCACGCAACCACACACACACACACCCACACACACACCAAAACACACCAACACACACACAACCACACGCACGCACAACACACACAAAACACACAACACGCAACAACCACCACACACCAACCCCACACACAAAACCCACACCCCCACACCACCACCACACCCACAGGTTAGTCTTATGTTTTGAAATTTTTTTGGAAAAGCGCTCGCAAACTGGCGACCCGAGTTAAAAAACCCGTTAATGTTGCTTTTTTTTTGGAGTTAACGTCAAAGCTGATTCCTCCCCCCCCCCAAAATCCCTTTTCGGAGCTTAAAAGGGGTGATAGCGTTAAATTTTCATGCAAACATCTAGCGCACGCGTTAAAAATTGTACTGCTTTTCGGGGAAAAGTAGGCGATTGTTCAGAGCGCTCCTTTCCCCCCCTCCAAAATTAAGCGCGTCGAGCGTGGTTGCCAGTTGGATGGGGGGCCGTTTGCGCGCCTTGGCTTCAATTTAACATTCCCCCCCCCCCCCCCCCCCCCCCCCCCCCCCCCCCCCCCCCCCCCCCCCCCCCCCCCCCCATTTTACCAGCTGAAAATGGTACCTGCCCTTTTACGGTCAGGGAAGGTAAAGCAGGGGGAGAGGAGGGGGGCGCCCCCTTTAATTTGCTGGCCCATAGGAAACTGATTTCTGACGCCGGCTCCCTCGACCCACACAGGTTATGGGGAATTTACGTTTACCTTTTACCAAAGATTTTTGAGGTTAGGAAAACCCTTTTCCCTACAGACCTTTTTTTCAGCTATTCCCGGGCCTTTACAATGCCCTTTCTGCACAGAGAAGAGATATTTTAAAAAGGGAGGATATTCCCCTGTGTGAAAAGTCTGTCTAAAATTCACGGGTCATTGCAAAGGTTAAAATGTCCATAAAAGAGTGTAGAACACCCTAGATTATGGAGTTGGGCAGGCTGTGTGTGTGTGTGGGTGTGTGTGTGTGTGTGTGTTGTGTGTGTGTGTGTTTGTGTGTGTGTGTGTTGTGTGTGTGTGTGTGTTGTGTTGTCGGGGTTGTCTATGTGTTGTGGTGTGTTGTTTTTTGGTGTGTGTGTGTGTGTGTGTTGTGTTGTGTGTGTGGGGTTGTGTGGTGTGTTGTGTGTGTGTGTGTTTTTTGTTTGTGCTGTGTGTATAGCTGAAAAAAAACAACAAAAAATTAATGTAAAAAGATTTATAATATATTTATATATATAAATATATAATATATGTGTGTTGGTGTGTGTGTGTGGGGTTTTTTGTGGGGTTTGTGTGTGTGTGTGCGTGTGTGTGTGTGTAGCTAAAGCAAAAAAAAACCCATTAATGTCAAAAGATAAAATTGAAAAAAATTTGCCCCCCCCCCCCCCCCTCCTATAAAAGTGCAGCAGACACTGAAAAAGTGAAGTGACGTCACTGCCTTCACTTGTTTTGCCAACTCATGAACGTCTTTATTTATTTTGTTTATTCCGTCTTCCTTAAGTTTTAAAAAATGCAACCCAAGTCTACGTTTTGTTAAAAAAAAAGTTTTCCACGTTTTTTTTTTTCCCCCTTGTTGAATTTCCTTCAGCGTAAATAGATAAATTTAACAAAAAAAACTCAAATAAAAAAAACAATTTTCCTAAAAGAGAAGTTGGGATCTAGTGACCCTTGGCCCTAAATTTTAACAGGTCCAAAATAGGGGGGGGGGGGGGGGGGGTGCAGCGGGCAGATTTTTCTTTGGGAGGGACAAATATCAGAGGCAGAGCCAAGTTTGCGGAAAAAATGTGTTTTGTGTGTTTTGTGTTTTTTTGGTGTGTGTGTGTGTGTGTGTTGGTTGTGTGTGTGTGTGTGTGTGTGTGTGTGTGTGGTGTTGGGGTGTTGTGTGGGGGCGCGCGGCGTACGTGCGTGTGTGTTTGTGTGTGTGTGTGCAAGTGCCGTTGTAGTGCGTGTGTGTATATGTGTGGTTGTGTTAGGTGTTTGTGCTTTGGGGTTTTTGTTTGTTTGTTTTTTGTTGTTTGTTTGTTTGTTTGTTTGTATGTGCGCGGGGTTCAGGAAAAAGGCTTTTTTGAGCTTTTTTTTAATTAACTTGTACAAGGGCATTTTTCAATAAACTTTTCGAATGGGTAGAAAGAAAAAGACAAATTTGGGTGTCCTGTTATTTAAATCAAAAATAACTTGTTAACCTATTTTCTATCGTTGAAAATTAACCCTGGCAAGAAAAGCATAAATTTCAATCAAGTGACCCTTTTCAATCCGTATCTGGTGTTTTTTTTTTAATTAGCTTTTATGTGGGACAAATTCGTTCCTTTTTTCTATCCATGCCTTCCAGTGAAGTATTTGCGCTTTGTCAGTTTAGTTTTTGTTTCAATTTAGCCAATTGAGAGTGATTTTTCTTTTGAAATGGTTTCCTCAAAACAAAAAAGAAATTCATCTCTAAAAATGACGCAATCTTAACAATCAACTAGCGAAATGCAAAAAAATGGTGAGTTCAGTGTAAAACTAGTCAATAAAACTATAAAACAACCCACACACACACCACACCCCCACGCACACCCACCCCGCACCAACACTCCCCCCCAACACACCACCACACCCCACACACACACACCCCACACACAACGCACACACAGAGAAGAGAGAGGGTTTAGAGAGAGAAAAGAGAGAGACAGACGAGCGGGAGCCAGAAAACACACGACCCAGAACCAGACACACAGAACAGAACACACCCACAACACACACACCACACACCAACACACAACCAACACAAACACCCCCACACACAAACACACAGACCCCACAGACATATAGAGAGACAGAGAGACGCCACACCAAAGAAAAAAATAGAAAAGAGACACGCAGAAACACAGAGAACAGACAGACAGAGAGAAATGGGAAAAAAAACGACAAACGAAACTAACGAAGATTGATAAAGGTACCCACAAAAAAGATAAAAAAAAAAGTACAAATTCAATAAGAAAGATATTTTGAAAAGAAAAAAAGATGATTGAAGTAGTAAAGAAGCGCTGCTGTCTACGAGTTGATGCATTACTTACAGTACCCGTGCACTGTAGTATGTTCGGCTATGTTCAGGCTATACATCTCCTTTTTGTCCTGGCATGGAGCCCAGACTTTGGGAAAAAAGGGGATGTTGGGGGTGAACATTTAATTTTTTGCCCCCCTTCACTTTGTCTGCGACTTGAAAAGAAGACGACGGGCGACAGACAGAAACAGCAGAAAGAAAACAGAAGACAGACGAGCACAGACCAGCAAAGACAGAAAGACAGAACACGACACAGATGCAGACACAGAGAGACGAGAGAGAGAGGGGAAGGGGAGAAGGGGGGGGGAGAGGGGAGAGAGGGGGGAAGAGAGAGAGAAGAGAGAGGGGAGAGGAAGAGGAGGAGGAGAGAGAGAGAGAGAGGAGAGAGAGAGAGAGAAATCATCTTTTGAATAGAGACATAACTAATTTTGAACCCAAGTGTGAGAAAAAAGGGTGTGTGTGTTCTGTGGTGTGTGTGTGTTGTGTGTGGGTTTTTGGTGTGTGTGTGTGTGTGTGGGTGTGGTGGTGTGTGTGTGTGGTGTGTTGGCGCGCGCGCGTGCGTGCGCGTGAAATTTTCAAACTAAAAAAACGAAACTTGAAACCGTTAAATTTCATAATAATAAAAACTATAACGGGGCAAATAATAGAAATAGAAAAAAATCGAGTATAGACGAGGAGCTTTGATTATTATTTTTCCCTTTTGAAACTGAAAATTTGAAAAATAGTTGTCTTGAAAGAAAGGGTAAAAAAAAACAATAAAAAATACTCCAAGATTAAATTTCGTCTTTTCAAATAGAGAAGTCCAAATTTTCCTGGCAACTTTCCGAACATTGAAAAAAGACGCCCCCTCCTTTAGGCAGAAATAACGACACGGGCGGTGTGTTTTCTGTGAAAACTTTGCACAGCAACAATACGCAAAAGTCTTTGTTTTGAAGCTGGTTTAAAAAATTATATTTTTAAGTTATTGCCCCCCAATTGTCTGTGGTCCTGTCCCTCTGTTTCTGGCCCCGCCAAACACACACACAAAACACACACAAAAACATGTACACACCCCGCGCGCACAACACACAAACGGGACCACACAATACCCAAACCACACTACCCCTTTTTCCCCAATACCCCACATAAACAATCCCTTTAAAAAAGTAAAAACCCCCTCGTGCCCTTTTCACGACTTCTCTACTTCACATCCTCATCCCAAAACAACTTTTTTTTCGGACCCCCCAAAAAAAAAAACAATGCGTAAATTTATGTCACCAGATCAGAACGCCCCTTTTACAACATTGTTGTGTTTATGATATGTAATGTGGGACCTTAAATACTGGGTTCTAAACAAAATACGACATCAAACGGGAAACGTCATTCTTTTTTTTTAGGTCCTGAGAAAAAAAATTGCGGCCTTCAGATTCTCAAACGCCATGAAAAAAAAACGCTAGAAAATCAAAGAGTAAAGTTTGGATTGCACAGTGCTTAGGCAGTGAAGGCGGATGGGGGTTCCAACTGACTTCACCTTCGTTTTTCGAGGATGACTGTCGTTTGAAACCCTTTTTAATTCAAAACCCTTCTTTTTTGACTTTACTGGACTGTTGCTTAGTTACCCCCCCCCACCCTTCTCTCCCCAAAGCCACACGGACGAGGTAGGTGATGGTCAGAGTGATGCGTCCGTGATCTGTGACCCGGGTTCGAATTCGTTTAAGAAGTGTTTCCTTTTGAAAAGTTAAACTTCAGTGTCGCGCATTCCCCCCAAAAAGTCCCCCCGGGATAAAACATACAGCGGGCCCCGTTGGCGAACCCCAAAAGACTCTTGCGAACGTTAAAACTTGTTCCGCTTTGTAAAATGGGGATTGTGTGTTGGTGGGAAATACATGATAAATTTTAAGAACTGCTACACACGGGGGGATGAATGTAAAAAAAACACTGAGTCCTAATCCGATTTCGTCGAAAAAAATAAAAAATAAAAACTTTTTTATGGGGTTACACAACACGATATGTATTTTTAAATATATATATATATATATATATAATATATTATATAGATTATGATTTTAGATTCTGTGTGTGTTAGTCTGTGTGTATTTTAAAATTGCCAGGTAAGGGACAGAGAGCATCTTCAAATCTAATGTAATGGAGGATACCGGCAAAGGGTTGCAAGGTTCTTGACGTTGGTTGGTGTTTTGTCTCTTCCCATACACTCTTCATTTTCTGCAGTAACTGGAAAATTGCCAGCTTTCCTTTTGGCCCAAGTTTCCCCAGTATTATTCCTGTTGGCGGTGCCATTTGTGGCAGAATGGGTTTTTTCAAAACAGCGAGGAAATGTGGTCTGTGAAAAAGAGGCCTTGTAAATACCACAACCACCCAAAAGGGTTTTGCGTGGGGTGCAGTCAGAACAATCATCAAGGGCAATCCCAGCATTGAACAATCAAAAGGGGAAATGCAGATTGAACAATCATCAAGGGCAAGCGCATTGAACAATCGGCTGGGTCCGGCTATGGGACCAGGCAACCAACATTGCCCTTTCGGCAAAAGAAAAAAACTTGCAAAACTCCATCACTCGTGTGTGTGTTGGTGTGTTTGTTTTGTGTGGTGTGTGTGTGTGTGTGTGTTTGGTGTGTGTGTGGTTGGTGTGTGTGTGAGTTGTGTGTGTGGAGGAGAGAGGGTGAGAGAGAGACAGAGACAGAGCCCACGAAGAAAAAACACACACACACAGACCACAACAAGATACAAAGACGACGGGCAGACAGAGACAGACTACAGATGACAACGGAAAGACAAAAAGACGGCCAGACAGACGGACAGACTCGGGAGAAACAAAGACAGCGATACAAAAACAGACACAGAGTAGGGAGAGAGACAGAAAAAGAAGGACAGGACAAGAAACAGAGACAGAGAGAACTCAGAATTCAGAATGGAACGTTCATCGGCATTTCCCCAACAAAATTGTGGGGGGGGGGTGGGGGGGGGGGGGGGGGGGGGGGGGGGGGGAACTTGAGACAAAAGTAAGATCGACAAGAAAATGGATGTACAAACAGATAATTTGACTACAAAAAAAAGAATCCAAAACATAAGAAGCTTTTTTGGGGAAAAATAGTAATTGCCGACCCCATTTATGTACAAATTCAACCATTATCCCGCAACAATTGAAATTGACCAAAATGTCCTATGATGGTAAAAGGATAATTAGTAAATTTGTCGCCTTCTCCGTGTGTGTGTGTGTTGTTTTTGGGGTGTGTGTTGTGTGTGTTTTTGTGTGTGTGTTTGTGTGTGTTGTTGGTGTGTGTGTGTTTTTGTGTTGTGTGTGTGTTGTGTGTGTGTGTGTGTGTGCGGTGGTGTCAATCTTTTTTTTTTAATTTCCGATGGTAAATTGAATAAGAATTGATTTGCTTTGTGCGGTGTGTGGTGTGTGTGTGTGTGTGTGTGTGTGTGTGTGTGTGTGGTGTTTGTTTTTGGGGGGTGGGGTTGCGTCCTGTGGTGGTTGTGTGTGTGTGGTGTGTGTTGTGATAGAGAGAGGATTAAAATTAATGTAAGGGGTGACTGCACGTGCGTGGTCCCGGGTTCGTGCGTGCGTGCGTGTGTGTGTTGTGTGTGTGTGGTGTGTGTGTGTGTGTTGTGTCTGGTCTGTGATCCGGTGCGTATGTCTGGCCCGCCCCCGGGGGCGTGTTGTGTTGTGTGTTTTTTAAGAACAAAAAATTCCTGACTAAATGTCGGGGAAAAGCCAGAAAATTGTTCCTACCCACAGAAGCGGCCCCTACCCTCGGGACAGTGACTTTAAAGTAGGGACTCCAAACTTGGAGAAGGAATCATTCTGCCCTGTTGCAAGAGTATCCTGTGCCTTTTTAAACTTCCCCTACTTACACCCCCTTTTGTGTCCCGTGTTCGCCATTTTGTGGGTCATCAAATGTCATTTCTTCTCTTTTTGAATCCTTTAAAAACCTTTTCCCATTTTTAACTGACATATTATGTGTTTCTAAAAAAACATCCGCCTCCTCTATGTTTTTTTTATACGGCTTCAGCGTTTGGAACTTGTTGATTTGCCTGGGGAAGGGGGGGGGGGTGGGGGTTCTGTTTATACAATCTAAATCAAATACGAGGGGGCAACAATTGTATTCGTGGATGGAAAGAGAGAGAGAGAGGGGAGAGAGAGAGAGAGGGGGGGGAGAGAAAAGAGGGGGGAGAGAAGAGAGAGGAGAGAGAGAGAGAGAGAGGGGGAAAAAAAAGAGAGAGAGAGAGAGAGAGAGAGGGGGAAAAAAAGAGAGAAAAGGGGAAGAATGAATGAAAGAATAATCTTTATTTTTCAAGGGTAACAGAGAAGTAAGCATGCATCTTTTTTTCTCCGGCCCCTTTAAGAGAGAGAGAGAGAGGGGAAGGGAAAAGTGAGAGGGGGGGGAGGGGGGAGAGAGGGAGACAGACAGACAGACAGACAGACAGACAGACAGACAGACGAAGGGGCAGAAGAAGACAGAAGGACAGAGGGCAGGGGAAAACCCGAAGAATACAGACAGAAACAAAAAAATCCCAAAGACAGAATAGAGACAGAGACAGACAGAACAAGACAGACAGACACAAAGACAAGAGCACTGGCTAAAAACTGCAATTTTTTTTTTAATCCAAATAGAACCAAAACATTTTGTGCATTGCCCCAGGGCATGTTTTTACAATAAAAATAATTTTGTTTGTCTTCAATTTTTTTACCCTAAAATGGAACTCGAATTATTTCTAAAGATCAAAAAATTGCTTTGAAAAAAAAAAAAAAAAAAAGAACAAAGCTCGTTTCCGTCTTGAAATGAGAAACACTGATTAGTTAGCAACTTTAATTTACACTTCTTTCTTTTTCCAAAAAAGACAAAACATTTGTTTCCCTTTTGTTGAACATATATTCAGTGAAAAATCAATTCAATGCGCCTGTGTTTTTTGGGTTTTTTGTATGTCGGGGGTTTGGGGGGGGGGGGGGGAAAGGGGGGTTATTTTTTCGTTTTCTCTGTATGACTTTTTTTTCGCATAAAAAAATTCCCCCGGTTAAATTTATGTCTAAAAATGTATTTTTCAAATCTTTTTTTTGGAAATTACTTCGCCATTTTTAAAAAATAAAATCAGGCGATTTTATAATATAAATATATATATATATATTTTAAATTTTTAAAAAAAATATATATATATATATATTTATATATATATATAATTGTTGGGAAATTAAAGAGGAAGGAAGGTCGCAGGATGGTTAAGACGTTCGCCTGACAATATTAAAACCGCGATTTCTGGGGTTTGTACCCCCCGCCCTTTTTCCCCGTTTTACGAAATCGAACTGAATGTCAAAATCATTCAGATGGAAAATATAAACCGAGGCCCCGTGTGCGAACGCAACGCAAAAAAACCCAAAAATTTCTTGCGCACACGTTAAAACCCCTTCCGCCCTTTCGGGAAGAGCAGGCCTCGGTGCCGGTTGGAAGCGGTGGACAAAAATTATTATAAAAAAACATGGACACAGGTGTGTGTTTTTGACACCATCCCTGAGGAAAATCGGGGAGTTAGAGTAAGAGTGGTAAGGGGGTGTTTTGGCAAGTTTCTGGTGGGCCCCTGCAACGGACTGGGCCAATGAAGCGGGATTTGGTAAAAAACTCGTAACACCAATGTTTGGTTGTTCTAGGCTGCAAGAAAGTAATTCTAAAAGTTTTGTCTTCCCTCCATTTAAACCTAATCTGTATAGAACTGGCTGTGACACAGCAAAAATCCCAAGGCC
>JASPKP010008667.1:10000-11293 GCA_030674155.1 Stramonita haemastoma | reverse complement strand
GGTGTGTGTGTGTGTGTGTGTGTGTGTGTGTGTGTGTGTGTGTGTGTGTGTGTGTGTGCGTGTGTGCGTGTGGTGTGTGTGTGTGTGTGTGTGTGTGTGTGTGTGTGTGTGTGTGTGTGTGTGTGTGTGTGTGCGTGCATGCGTGTGTGCGTGCGTGCGTGTGTGTTCTCTTTTTTTCTAATTTTGATTTCATTGTTGTTTTAGAAACATATATGATTTAGTGTTTTAAAAGTTTAGCAACGGAAATTTAAGATTACTTACATTCATACCTTTTATTTTAATTATTAGCATTTGAATTTTTTTTTAGGTCAACCATATAACAAACATTGTCATCCGTTTTATTGCCTGATCTTTATTTATTCATATATTTTTTATGCATACATATTATTTACATACAGATCTATTTCATACTATCAAGTTTGGATCAGAACATTTTCTTGTATTTCATCAATAAAACAAAACAAAAAAAGAAAAGAAAGGTCATTTCGGTTTATAGAAATTAATGGCTGCATGACTGACATAAATCTGTACCCACCGAGTTCCTGAATCATAGCTTGAAGGATTGACTGCAAGTTAATTAAATCCCCCTCAACACCCCATACCATACCATTGCATGCTGTGAATGTAAATCACTGGAACCTCAACCATGGTGAAGGAGAAGGATTATGTCTGGCCAGCCAGGGGTGTGGAATGGATTAGAGTTATTGGCTACAGATGTAGTACTAGTAGGTCTACCAATTCTTCTGGGCCACTGTCCACAGCTGCAAAATCCAGGATTGATTGATTGATTTCCAGTCTTTTGACTCTCTAAGGGTATAACTTTTATCCGCCCATGCTGTGTACAGCTGCCTAAGGTTAACTAACACACGCATGCATGCTTGCCTTGAGACTCTGGCTTGGAACAACTCGCCTTCACCATTCACCAATACCACCACCACTACTACCGTTACCCTCATTATCACCGCCACCACCACCATCACCATCACCAACACCACCATCACCATCACCACAACCACCACCATCACCATCACCACCACCACCATCATCACCACCACCTACACCACCACCATCGCCACCGCCACCACTACTCTCATTGTGCTGATTGTTAATTAAATTGGCTATGTTGGTGTATCACCACCACCACCACCACCACCTACACCCACCACCACCACCACCACCATTACCACCACCACCTCTCATTGTGCTGATTGTTAAACTGGCTATGTCGGTGTACCACCACCATCACCACCACCACCACCACCACCTACACCCACCACCACCACTACTACCACC
>JASPKP010008666.1:0-11294 GCA_030674155.1 Stramonita haemastoma | reverse complement strand
GCTGATGTTTGTATTGCGCACTGGATTGGGGAAAAGGTAGTGTTCTATAAAGTGTGGTGTGTGTGTGTGTTTTGTGTTTGTGTGTGTGTGTGTGTGTGTGTTGTGTGTGTGTGTGTGTGTGTGTGTGTGTGTTGTGTGTGTGTGTGACTCTGTGTGTTTATGTGTGTTCTGTGATGGGGTGGGGTGTGTGTGTGTGTGTGTGTGTGTAGTGTGCTGTTTGTGTGTGTGTGTGTGTGTAGTGTGTGTGTGTGTGTGTGTGTGTGTGTGTGTGTGTGTTGTGTGTGTGTGTGTGTGTGTGTGTGTGTGGTTGTGTGTGTGTGTGTGTTTGTATACATCATTACATGCATGCATTCATGTATACATAAGTATGTGTGCTGATAGTATTTATACATGTATATTTTGATTCACTAGTCCAACACGCCTAGTACACGGCTCCTCCGAGTTCACCTGCAGGCCACAACATTGGACTACAAGATGTGTATATACAATTATAGGAAACTTTACTTCATGCTGGTGAATCATGTATTGCGCACTGGATTGAGAAAAGTAATATAATGATTTATAATGTGTGTGTGTGTGTGTGCGGGGGGTGGGGGGGGATGGTGTGGTGTTGTGTGGTGAGGCTTGGTTGGGGTGGGGTGGGGTGGGGTAGGGTGTTGTGTTGTGTGGTGTGATTTGGTGGGTGTGGTGTGGTGTGGTGTGGGTGTGTGTGTGTGTGATTTCAATGTTTTTGAAAATATATATATTATATACTATATTTATATATTATTATTTTATTTATATATATATATATACTATATATATATATACATATATATATATATATTATGTGTGTTTGTGTGTGTGTGTGTGTGTGTGTGTGTGTGTGTGTGTGTGTGTGTGTGTGTGTATGTGTGTGTGTATTTGTGTTTGCATGCATGCGTGCAGTCATGTAAGCATAAAAGTATGTGTGCATGTATAATACAATATAAATATTATATGTAAGTATACTGAAGGCATAACATTCCAAAAGGAACATTACTGGTTTTCATTCAAACAACTACAGCATAGATGACCTCAATCACACAGCAGTCAACCAACCAGGAGAACACCACAAACCCCTGAAAGAAGCTGACAAATCTGCTAGCGCCCTGTCTTCGAAACAACTACAGCATACATGACTCAATCACACAACAGTCAAGCAAACGCCAGGACAACACTGAAAACCCTGAAAGAAGCCAACGACTCTGCTAGGCTCACCCTGCCTCTCCACCCACCTGAAGTGAGGTGACCACTCTGCTAGGCTCACCCTGCCTCTCATCCACCTGAAGTGAGGTGACCACTCTGCTAGGCTCACCCTGCCTCTCATCCACCTGAAGTGAGGGTGACCACTCTGCTAGGCTCACCCTGCCTCTCCACCCACCTGAAGTGAGGTGACCACTCTGCTAGGCTCACCCTGCCTCTCCACCTCCACCCACCTGAAGTGAGGTGACCACTCTGCTAGGCTCACCCTGCCTCTCCACCTCCACCCACCTGAAGGTGACCACTCTGCTAGGCTCACCCTGCCTCTCCACCTCCCCACCTGAAGGTGTCCACTCTGCTAGGCTCACCCTGCCTCTCCACCCACCTGAAGGTGACCACTCTGCTAGGTCACCTGCCTCTCCACCCACCTGAAGGTGACCACTCTGCTAGGCTCACCTGCCTCTCCACCCACCTGAAGGTGACAACTCTGCTAGGCTCACCCTGCCTCTCCACCACCTGCAGGTGATCACTCTTCACCAGGGCCTCCACCTCGTCCTTGGGGAGGGCCGGAACTCCTCCTGGGTCACGACGTCCTCGAAATGGCGCACGCTGAAGCGATCGGTGCTGCCCACAGCGCCTCGCAGCCATGGCGTTCGGCGAAAATCTTGATCCCAGGCAGTTGGTGCTGTCCAGCTGTTTCTCCAGAAAACTGGCAGCAAGCCTCGCGCACACCTGCACACACACACACCACAGAGTGTATTTATTATTCATTTATTTATTCTATCGAGGATAATGGAATAAGCAATCATATGCTTTTTTTTTTACATCCAGTCCCGTGTGTATGTATGCAGTTTTGTAAATATTGTCATCTGTTCCCACGGCACACTATGGCCTACTCTTACGAAAAGCGGAACAGGATTTAACTTGTGCGCAAGATGTGCTGGGTGCGTTCGCACCGGGGGCCTCGGTTTTTAGTTCATCCGAAAGACTTTTTGGGGAGCAGAGTCAGCACTGATGTTAACTCCAGAGGAAAAATCCCCTTGACCGGGAATCGAACCTGGATCGTCAAATTGCTGAGCAAATGTTCTGACCACTAGGCTATTATATCCGTCTGGGATAGCCAAATGGTAGAGGCTGATCACAGTGCAAAAAGTTAGAACTCAGAATTTTCTCATGTCTAGGCTTACTCCCTGCCGTGAGAGTACATTTAATATAATTATAACTTTCAACTAGATAAGAACATTCCTGCAGAGTCCTAATAGTAAAACTGAGTAGACAATTTAAAAAAAACACAAACAAACCAGAATTAGGTGAAAAGTGATTGCAAAGTTTGCAGACTGTTACAACTTTGGGGGGCCCTAGAATACCTTACTCTGTGAAATGAAAGATATAATTTTGTATTATAATTTTTAGCAATGTCCAGGACAGATTTAAAGAAGACACAAGACACCACTATTGCTATTTTTGAAGCAGGCAGACAGAAAAGAGCAGAAACACTACTGTCAGTATCGCACACACACAGTCACACACACACACACACACACACACACACACAAGAGTCTCACACACACACAAGAGTCTCCCCAACACACAAACACACACACAGACACACACACACAACCACAGAGTCACACCACACACACACACACACACACACACACACACACACACACACACACACACACACACACACACAGTACACACACACACACACACACACAACACACACAGAGTAACTGACCATTGAGCTGCAGAAGACAAGCGGCTGGAAGCAGCTCCTGGACATTCTCCACGCTCACATTGACCGTCTCAGTATAGCAGAAGTCCAGCAGGACACCTACTACTGAGGCCGAAATCTCATACAGTGTGATCTCTGACTGATCTTTTTCTGACATCTGCAATACAAACACAGATCAGGATGTTTTCATATTCCTGAAGAGGAATTAACAAAGATCAAATTGCAAATTATGAGAGTGAAACGTTACTTTTAAATAACTCTTGCTAATGATGAGAAATCTCATAAAGTGTGATCTCTGACTGATCTTTTCTGACATCTGCAACACAAACACAGACAGACAGGACAGAGGATCAGGATGTTTTCATATTCCTGAAGAGGAATTAACAAAGATCAAATTACAAATTATGAGAGTGAAAAGGTTGGGTTTTTTTTTATAAAACCCTTGTTAATGATGAGAAATCTCATATAGTGTGATCTCTGACCGATCTTTTCCTGACATCTGCAACACAAACACAGACAGACAGACAGAGGATAAGGATGTTTTCATATTCATGAAGAGGAATATAATATATAACAATGATCAAATTATAAATTATGAGAGTGAAAAGGCTATTTTCTGATAACTCTTGATAATGATGAGAAATCTCATATAAATGGTGTGATCTCTGACTGATCTTTTTCTGACATCTGCAACACAAACACAAACAGATAGAGGATCAGGATGTTTTCATATTCATGAAGAGGAATTAACAAAGATTAAATTACAAATTATGAGAGTGAAAAGGCTATTTTTTAATAACTCTTCTTAATGATTGACTATAGTTTCCATCTTGTTTTCTGAATGTTTTGAACACTAAAGTCAGATAAATGGTAGGCTTACTCAGCACTGTATTTAAGATTTTAAAATCAACATTTGATTAATTAATATTGAAGTGTCCCACTGACTGCTAGCTTTAATTTTTTTTTTTTTTTTAGCCATTTTAGATGCAGTCCAAAGTGTGGTTACTTGAAATGTGTACACATGCAAGCATGTATCAATGTATTCATGGCTGTGGTGTGGTGTGGTGTGGTGTGGTGTGGTGTGGAGTGGTGTAATGTCATGTGGTGTGGTGTGTGTGTAATTTATATTTTTTATTTCAAGGATAATGGCTGATAAATTTAAGCACCCATGTGCTTTGTTCTACATCCAGTCCCAAAAGTGTATGCACTTTTGTAAATTTCATCATCAGTTTCCACAAGGACATGATGGCCAACTCTTCTGAAAAGCAGAACAGTTTTAACATACATGTATACATCACATGTGTACAAGATGCTCTGGGTGTGTTCGTACACGGGACCTCGGATTCTAGTCTCATCCAAAGGGTGTGTGTGTGTGTGTGTGTGTGTGTGTGTGTGTGTGTGTGTGTGTGTGTGTGTGTGTGTGTGTGTGTGTGTAGTGTGTGTGTGTGTGTGTGTGTGTTGTGTGTGTGTGAGTGCATACATGCATGCATGCGTGTGTGTCTGTGTGTGTGTGTGTGCGCGCGCATGCGCGTGTGTGTGTGTGTGTGTGTGTGTGTGTGTGCATGCGCGCATGCGTGTGTGTGTGTGCATGGGTGCATCACTGCATGCATGTGTCACTCTGTGTATGTGTGTGTGTGTGTGAGTGTGAGTGTGTTGTTGTTGTTGTTGTTGTTGTTGTGTTGTGTTTTGTGTGTGTGTGTGTGTGTGTGTGTGTGTGTGTGTGTGTGTGTGTGTGTGTGGTTGTTTGTGTGTGTTGTGCGTGCATGCGTGTGTAGTGTGTGCCCCCAATTGCTTTAGGTCATACACCATGTTCATGCAAACCCCCTCCAAACAAAACAAGAAAAAAAAACCTACCCCCCCCCTCCCTTACTTAACCCCCCACAGTTCAATCCTCTATTTTTTCAGATAAGGCTACTGATGAACGTAGTTGTCATATTTATCGGAAGACTTACCTCATTAGTAAACATCGCACAAAAATAATCACTACACGCAGCAAGCACTATTCTATGAGCTGGAAACTTTTGTCCCTGAACGTTTTAAAGTTACATCACAAAGAGTATCTGTTTTACGAAGATTGTTCATCGTTGCAAGTATGGATTTTGCGTGGCTGTCCGTAAAAATCTGAAAGTCGGCCATTTTGGAAACCTACATCCGCATAAACAACTTCTGTTTGTTAAAACATAGCGCACAGAGAGCACTACTAAATGTTTGCTTCGGAGGAAAAAACGAAATCATTGTGCTTGACGTCGAGATACACAGCAAGGAGACATGACACCAGACTTTCAGTCAATAAATGCTATAAATTTGGTCTTCTCTCTCCAACGTTCCAGGTGTCAGGGGAGGCCATTCAGCTGTCAAACTTGTGTTGACGTTTCGCAGACCTGAGAGTTATTGCGCGTTGCCTTGGTAGGCATCTGGCCTAGTAGGCATACTGCTCTTATTCTGACAAACCGTGTCTAGTCCAATATTATTACTGTTGTCTTTTATGTTCTTTTTTTGGGTCTTTTCTCTCCCTGTTCGTACCTGTCATTCATCAATAAACTGACGTGTATTGTTTTTCGGTTCACTATAACTGAAAAGATTTAACCATTGTCATAGTTTATTTACTAAAATTATTGTCATTAGCTTGATTAAAATGTTGAGTTACTTCTGTTTTTTTCTTCTTTTTTCAGTGCTGATGACCTTGGAGAAACCTCAGTTTGTACTCAGTATTTTTTTTTTTTTTTTAATAGATTGCATGTTCATTAATGTAAACATAATACATTCTAGACCCTATAGGAAGCATGAAAGATCGGACATATCTTTATTTATTTATTTATCATTTATTTATTCTTTTATATCGAGGATAATGGAATAAGCACTCTTGTGCTTTTTTACATCCAGTCCCGTGTGTATGCAGTTTTTGTAAATGTCATCTGTTCCCACCGGCACACGATGGCCTACTCTTACGAAAAGCTAACATCAGTGCTGACTCCACTCTCCCCAAAAGTCCTTCGGATGAGACTTTAAACCGAGGCCCCGTGTGCGAACGCACGCAGAACATCTTGCGCACACGTTAAATCCTGTTCCGCTTTTCGTAAGAGTAGGCCATCGTGTGCCGGTGGGAACAGATGACAATATTTACAAAAACTGCATACACACGGGGACCGGATGAAAAAAAGCACATGTTGCTTATTCTGTTATCCTCGATATAAAAGAATAAATAAATAAATAAATAAATAAATAAATAAAAAGCGGAACAGGATTTAACGTGTGCGCAAGATGTTCTGCATGCGTTCGCACACGGGGCCTGGGTTTAAAGTCTCACCCGAAGAACTTTTGGGAAGAGTGGAGTCAGCACTGATGTTAACTCCAGGATAAAAATCTCCTCGACCGGATTCGAACCGGGTCTTCAAATTGCCAGCGCAATGTTCTGACCACTAGGCTACTAGGCTAGAGAGAGAGAGAGAGAGAGAGAGAGAGAGAGAGAGAGAGAGAGAGAGAGAGAGAGAGACAGACAGACAGACAGACAGACAGACAGACAGACAGACAGACAGACAGACAGACAGACAGACAGACAGAGACAGAGACAGACAGACAGACAGACAGACAGACAGACAGACAGAGACAAGGCAAGGCAAGGCAAGGCAAGGCAAAATTCTTTTATTCGAGGATAATAGATAAGCACTCATGTGCTTTTTTACATCCAGTCCCCGCCCTTTTCAGGGAAAACATCAAGATAAAAAGATACTAAACAGTAAAACTATATGCAGTACCAAACAACATAAGGAATAAGGACATTATACATGATAAGATAATAAAAATGCACACTTTCAGAAGACGAAAATCAGAAGCCACAATAAAATGATTTTGATTATAAAAGAAAAAGAGAAGCGTTAATAGATAAAGAGCAACCAAAGAAACATAATGAAATAAACAACTTAGCAACCAAGAAAAGTCCACCCAAAAATACTTAGCTACAACATTGTTACAACTCATAACAACAAAATGAACTAAGAAGGAACTAAAGATAATACAATGATTATAATGATGACAATAAGAATAATATCAACAATAGTGATAATAGTATGATAATAATACACGTAAAACTCACTCCTACACGTAGGTTACACACCACACACACACACACACACACACACACACACACACACACACACACACACACACACACACACACACACACACACACACACACACACACACACAACATACATACATACATACATACATACATACATACATACATACATACATACATACATACATACATACATACATACATACATACATACATACATATACGCAACTCACTCACGCATGCACGCTCGCAGGCAAATGCACATACAAATCACACACACACACACACACACACACACACACACACACACACACACACACACACACACACACACACACAATGCACACACACACACACACACACACACACACACACACACACACACACACACACACACACACACACAAGAGAGAGAGAGAGAGAGAGAGAGAGGAGAGAGAGAGAGAGAGAGAGAGAGAGAGAGAGAGAGAGAGAGAGAGAGAGAGAGAGAGAGAGAGAGAGAGAGAGAGAGAGGAGAGAGAGAGAAAGAGAGAGAGGAGAGAGAGAGATGAGAGAGGAGAGAGAGAGAGAGAGAGAGAGAGAGAGAGAGAGAGAGAGAGAGAGAGTGGAGAGAGAGAGAGAGAGAGAGAGAGAGATTCGGATTCGGATGGTTTATTCATGTAAAGGCCATTGCCCCTAATGAAGGGGGTACAGTACACATGCAACAATAGTTAAATCACTAAACACACACACACACATTAACAAACTTGACTATGTCAGAACTGATCGTAATTTGGACGATTTGTATAAGTAAATTGATACATTCCGGATAATACTTTCATTTGTAGATGCCAAAAGCAAACTCAGACGAAATTGGCTAGGGTATTTGTAAAATTTCAATGGTATGTATCGTATTCTTAGTTTACTAAAAATCGGACAGCACAACATAAAATGCACTTCGTCTTCAATTCCGATTTTGCACAAAGAACAAGTCAAATCCAAATCAGGATGTAGTTTATAGCGGTTTTGGTGTGTATTAATTTCCGAAATGCCACATCTAAACCTGGTCATAAGAAATTTCAAATGTTTGTCTAGCTCTATTTTGAGATATTTTTTCCTGTCATGAACACCACAAAAAGTTCTGTATATACTAAATCTCTCACTGTTTTCAATATGGAAATCCCATTCTTGCCATCTGCTTAAAATTAGTCTTTCTTTAAACTGATATAAAAACTCTTTAACGTTTTGAACCCCTCCATTTTCCCATACATACCCAAAGCCATTTTCATACAATCTACAGCGAACGCTTGATACCCAGTTTCTTTTCCCTCTTGCATCTAGATCGTGTAACATTTTATAAGCTTTTCTTGGTAATCTAATATCTTCCATTACTACTAACTTTAACCAATAACGAATACAGCGTACAACAGAATTAATATAGATAGGGTGTCTATTTGTTTCACCATAAACAAAATCATTTGGGGTTCTCATTTCGACCCCCAGAAATTTTTTCAATGCAAACAAATGCACCTGTTCGCACTGACGTGCTGCCTTGTCTAGACCCCACAGTTCTGCTCCATACAAAACAATAGGCACAACCTGTGAATCAAAGAGCTTTAAAAAATAATTCTAAGTTGTTATTGTTCAGAGCTCGAAGTTTTCTCATAATACATATCACAGCATTCTTGGCTTTGCTTCCAAGGTCGTTACATGCTGCTGTAAAACTAAGTCTTGTTGAAAACAATACACCTAAATATTTGTATGCATTTACAACAGGCATTTCAACATTATTATATTTCCATTTTTCTCTTGCTGAAAGATGGCCGCCTTTTTCTAAATACAATGATTTTACTTTTATCTGAGTTTACCTTTAAATCCATAGACAGTGCTGCTCTTTGTAAACTATTTAGTTGCGTTTGTAAACCAATAACTGTTTCAGCTATAAGACTATGTCATCTGCCAGTAACAATATGAAGAGTTCAAAATAATCATTTGTAAACAAAGCTCCATGCCTTCCATTTCCAATTACTTCATTGGCAAGCTCATTGATAAATAATGAAAATAAAACTGGACTACAAACATCACCTTGTTTCACACCATAAGTACAACTAATTAAATCTGTCAGTTTTGAGCCCATCTAACCTTTACTTTAACATTATTGTTACATGCTTTTGATACATTCAAATAGTTTACCTTTTTATTCCATTTGTTATGAGGAATCCGCCAAAGAATACTCCTATTTAAAGAATCAAAAGCCTTTTCAAAATCTATGAAGGCTACGTATAATTTTCTGTTACAAGAAAACTGCTTTTGTACTAAAGACATCAAAGTAAACATATGATCATAGTTTGAATAATTCTTTTTAAACCAGCCTGATGTTCTCCAGTAATATTGTTTTCCTCAATCCACTCTTGCAAACGATGGTTTATGACTGTACTATAAATCTTTCTACTAATATCACTAAGTGTTTATACCTCTATAATTATTGGGGTTATTTCTGTCACCTTTTTGTACAAAGGTAGAACAATGCCTTCTGTCCATTTTTGTGGAAAAACACCTTTGTGAAATAAAGCATTAAAGAATAGTACCAAGAACTCTATAACACTGTCCCTGCATTTTTAAACAATTCTCCAATGATCCCATCTGGACCAGCTGCTTTTCTACTCTTTATTTTTCTACATGCTATCATGACCTCTTCTTTTGTTATAGGTCGATTGAAATACATATCGGTATCTTCAGATTGTATAGTATCTTCTTCATGTGAATCCCTTTCAAGTAGTTTTTTTATAAGTGATCATTACCATTCCTCAACAGAAATGTTTGTTACTAACACATTTTCTCTTAAATGAACATTTACGTATATTTGTCCAAAACTGTTTTTGATCTCGTACAGATGACAATAGTTTGTCAAGCAAGGCCTTATTATGTTCTTTTTCCTTAGATTTTTAACATATGTTTATATTCTCTTCTTGCTACACAAAAGGCATGTCGACTACTAGCATCACCTGACTGTCCAGCTACTTTAAAGAGTTTACGTAGGTTTTTCCTTGCCAATCTACACTCACTATCATACCAATCATCCATCTGTCCGCCTGTCTTGTCTCTAAATTGAGAGAGAGAGAGAGAGAGAGAGAGAGAGATGAGAGAGAGGAGAGAAGAGATGAGAGGAGAGAGAGAGAGAGAGAGAGAGAGGAGAGAGAGAGTATTGCTATGGTCCAAAAGCCCTTTTAAAAATGAAGAAACCTTCGCTAGTGACAAACAATAAAAGCAGAAACCAACAAAACAAAAACAAAACAAAAAAACCCAACCCCCAAAACCCAACCCCCACACGTAAAAAGATACCCCTCCCCCGAAACCCGAATTACACACCCGGCAGAATTCTAAAGCCATGTTATTGGTTTGTGTCCATCTATGCAGTGACAGACTACGTAAAACCACTTGCTCTTACGAGCAAACGCGCGTACACACACACACACACACACACACACACACACACACAAAACACACACACACACCCCACACACACACACATACACACCACACACACACACACACACACACACACACACACACACACACACACACACACACACACACACACACACACACACCCCCCCCCACACACACACACATAAAAGAAAAGAAGCGTATAGTACCGTATTGTATAATATTGACCTGTGAAACATTGTCTTGCATTGTTTTTGAAAAAAAAAATTCTTGTATTTCCAGGAAAATGGAATAAGTACTCTCGTGTAGTTGTTTTTTTGGTTATTTTATTTTATTTTTTACATGCAGTCTATGTGTGCATGCAGTTTTGTAAATGTTGTCACCCGTTTCGTATTGCATTGTATCATGTAGTATTGTATTGTATTGTATTGTATTGTATTGTATTGTATTGTATTGTATTGTATTGTATTGTATTGAAAGGAAAAGCTTTCAGTAATTACATATTTCTCCTCATGTTTTCGGGCTACTGTCCCCAGGAAAAAAAAAAATGCTTAGCACACATAAGCACCACCATCCATTTGAAATGCCAAAAAAAAAGAAGACAAAACAAAACGAAGCAACCCTGTATGTAAGGGATTTGGGGTCATCTGCTAGAGTAGGCTTTTTTTTTTTCTGTCTACAGATTTCTGCATTATTTTTGCCGTGGTTTCTTCTGCCACTAATGAGAGTTACACACGGGACCTTGGTTCATCGTCTCATCCAAAAAGAGACAAGCACCCAGACCACCACTCAAGTTCCAGTGAATGGGAAGTGTGTGTGTGTGTGTGTGTT
>JASPKP010008665.1:10000-11295 GCA_030674155.1 Stramonita haemastoma | reverse complement strand
GCCGGATCAGCTGCACGTGTTACTGAGATGGAAAGAACATTGCATGGGCTCCAGTGACAGACTTTGCTAGTATAGGGATGAATAGTTAGGTAGATCCTGAGGAAATGATGGGAAAGTGTGGGTGTGGGTGTGTGACTGTGGGTGGGTGGGTGGATGTGTGTGTATGATATATATAAATAATTATATATGTTTGTGCGTGTATGTGTGTGTGTGGGAGAGAGAGAGAGAGAGAGAGAGAGAGAGAGAGAGAAGAGAGAGAGAGAGAGAGAGAGAGAGAGAGAGAGAGAGTTTTGCGCGTTGTTATTGTTTCAAGTGTCGTTTCTTTTTCATATATTATTGAGTCAATTAGTGCGCCGTAACAGAACGCAAAGGTAGCAATGGTGAACGAACGCATTCCTGTGACCTCTTTTGCGAAAGATTGAATGTAATCTGCAGCATAAGTGAGACGCAGAGACGGGAAAGAGAGAGAGAGGAGAGAGAGAGAGAGAGAGAGAGGAGAGAGAGAGAGAGAGAGAGAGAGAGAGAGAGATGAAGTGCAGACAATCCATAAAACGACCGTCGTCGTTATGAAAGAAATGTCTCAAATGAGTTGGAACACTGCAAGGAGTTCTGTTAGTGTGAAGAAAGCGGCTATTCTTGTATAAAATAAGATTTTAAAAACCATAGTGTAACGGCAACATTTGAGATTAGTGTACTGTGAGGACCTACTGTTAATTTCAGATACAACTTAATCCAATTAGTGTCAGTCTCTGAGTCAGCCTCCTCAGAAGCGTTTGTACTTCACTGTTCATCTGGTGCCTACCTACCTACCTACCTACCTACCTACCTACCTACCTACCTACCTACCTACCTGGGCCTATTATCTGAGAACAACCAATGATTATGATAGTAGAAGACTCCTTATGTCTCGAGAAACATACGGCTGGTGCCGTTTTATAGTCAGTTCACTCAGTCTTGTTGGGAGTTACGTCTGGAGTGGCTCAGCAAAAAAGAACACCAACAAACAGTGCATGGCAGTCTCTGCCACCGTTGTGTGCAGGTAAAATTGGACGGCGGTGTGGGTGGCCTGGCTTTGCTTGTCTCTTCCGTCTGGCAGCTTCTTCTGTCTTTCAGTTTGTTTGGGGTTTTTAGGCCTGTTCAGTTCTCCCCTACAAAGTGGTCATATCAGAGCACTCACTTTCCCCAAGTAGCATTCAGCGTGGTTTCTACGTGGATGGGTGGCCGTTTGCACGCTTTGGCTTTAGTACAGTCCCCCAGTTCACCCAGCTGTGTGTGGGTACCTGCCTCCTTTAGGG
>JASPKP010008665.1:0-5000 GCA_030674155.1 Stramonita haemastoma | reverse complement strand
TAATGAGTGAAACATCGAGTTGTGACGATGTGAAAAATAAAGAGAAAAAAAAGCGCATGGGTGCTGACACGTAGGTAAACACAACAGGCAAATTTTCTCTGACTAGTAGGTGAAGTGGAAACTTTGATGCTGATTTTCATTGCCTCAAGCTTAATGAAAGGTATATATATATAGCCTACACTATTAACCCACACGTGCAAGCAAAGCCACTAATTAATTTTATTGTCGGCACATTTTCCTTATTTTGACTCCACTGCCTTGCAGTTAGATCCAGGGCAAGGGTAAGATGGGCTGCCTGAGCTGGCTGGCTTTTTGTTTATTGGTTGGCTGGGCTGACTGGCTGTTTGTCTGTTGGTTGGCTGGGCTGATTGGCTGTTTGTTGGTTGGCTGGGCTGATTGGCTGTTTGTTGGTTGGCTGGGCTGATTGGCTGTTTGTTTGTTGGTTGGCTGGGCTGATTGGCTGTTTGTTTGTTGGTTGGCTGGGCTGATTGGCTGTTTGTTTGTTGGTTGGCTGGGCTGGTTGGCTGTTTGTTTATTGGTTGGCTGGGCTGATTGGCTGTTTGTTTATTGGCTGGCTGGGCTGATTGGCTGTTTGTTTATTGGCTGATTTGTCAGTTTGTTTATTGGCTGGCTGGGCTGGCTGGCTGATTGTTTATTGGCTGGTTGGCTGTTGGTTTATTGGTTTGGCATGGCCTGGGAGAGATCTGCAATTGTAAAAAGTCTGTCTGGAGAAAGGGCAGGAGAATGGCCCAAAAGGCAGAAAATAGACAAGGGGGTAACAGGAAGAATAAGACAGAAACAAAAGAGGCAGCTACAAAAGCGGGAATTCCTAGCACAGAGTCCCCCAGGTGAAGATGCTATTTAATTATACTGGCCCTCCTAAGTAACCTTCCGTATCCCCAGGGGCGAGCCAATCAATGAATCAATCAGCCGCTTGATGTCCTTTGGGTCATTGGGGCACCACTCAATGTTGAAGCAACCTTTAACCATTTCTGTTCCACTGCTCTCTCTCTCCTCTCTCTCTCTCTCTCTCTCTCTCTCTCTCTCTCTCTCTCTCTCTCTCTCTCTCTCTCTCTCTCTCTCTCTCTCTCTTGACGGATAGGCCTAGTGGTCAAAACATTGCGCTGGCAATTTGACGACCCAGGTTCGAGTCCGGTCGAGGAGATTTTTCTCCTGGAGTTAACATCAGTGCTGACTCCACTCTCCCCCAAAGTCCCTCGGATGAGACTTTAAACCGAGGCCCTGTGTGCGAAACGCATGCAGAACATCTTGCACACTCGTTAAATCCTGTTCCGCTTTTCGTAAGAGTAGGCTATCGTGTGCCGGTGGGAACAGATGACATTTACAAAACTGCATACACACGGGGACTGGATGTAAGAAAGCACAAGAGTGCTTATTACATTATCCTCGATATAAAAGAATAAATCAATCAAATCAATCAATCAATCAATCTCTCTCTCTTTTGAGGCACAAGGTGTGCCATACAGCAAGCAACTTACAGGTACGTGTGCACCGTTCACTATTATTTACAGGTGCAAAGCGTGGTGAGCCCCTGTAGTATAGGGTACAGGTGAATCACGCCATCACAGTCTTTGTGCCCACCAGTGCAGGGTGCAAACTACAAGGGACATCGCCGTCTGCTTAGACAGAGAGAGAATGATAATAGCATAGCTTTCCCCGACAGGTGGGGTGCGTGCTTGCGTGCTGATAACATAAAAACGGCTTACTTCACAGACAGTCGGCGCTTTTTTTCTTTCTTTCTTTCTCTTTGTCTCTCTGTCTCTGTCTCTGTCTCTCTCTGTCTCTCTGTCTCTCTGTCTCTGTCTCTCTCTCTGTCTCTCTCTGTCTCTCTCTCTCTCTCTCTCTCTCTCTCTCTCTCTCTCGCACACACACACACACACACATACACACCACATGCACGCACGCACGCACGCACACATTGCGAAGCTTTCATGCATGTGATTTTTTATGTTGTGGTTTGTCACTGTCTGATGCTTTTGAATGGTAGACCAGACGGGTCTATTTCTTTTTGTTTTTTTTAATTTATTGTTCTTCTCAGTCATAAAAAAAAAGTTGAAATAGACGATAGTAAGTAGGGAAAAAAATAGTCTGTTTTCCGGTCTTCTTTGTCTTGTTTCTGACTGTCTTTGTCTCGTGCTGTCTGTCTGTCTGTCTGTCTGTCTGACTCTGTCTGTCTGTCTGTGTCTCTGTCTCTGTCTCTCTCTCATTTCACAACCCGAAAAAAATATCACACACACACGCGCGCGCGCGCGCGACAGACATACAGAGAGACAGACACGGGGGGGGGGGGGGGTGAGAGAGAGAGAGAGAGAGAGAGAGAGGAGAGATGAGGAGAGAGGGAGAGAGAGAAGAGGATGAGAGAGAGAGGGAGAGTCAAATCAAATCAAATCAAATCAAATCCTATTGTGCTTTTTTACATCCAGTCCTACAGACAGACAGACAGACAGACAGACAGAGACACACAGAGAGAGAATTCTCTCCCTTCCTTTCAGTGCAATGTCCCCCCCAGCCAGCCAGCCATTCACCGCTGTTGGTAGGCCCTAGTGGGGAAGAAACCAGCAGTGTGGTGTGGGCCAGAAGTCAGGGGGATCAAGGGATGCTATCTCAGCAAGCCAACTTCTTTCCACTGAGTTGTCTCCTCTGGTGGAAGTTGCTCCCCTTGAAGGCTGCACAGACAATAAGAGTTGGTATGGGCTGGGTTTAGATTCTGGCAATTTTCCCTTCTGTTTTCATAATTATATCACTCTTGCATTCATACTGCATGTACTGGGGCATCCACCCAAAAAAAAATTCACTTTCGGTTTAATTGATGGCCCCTGACTCAAAACTCAGGACAATACGAACAAATTTGGTAGGTCTGAATTTTTTTCTTTATTTTTCAGCAAACAGACTCCCTCAGTTTCCCTTTTCTGTATGCTAGCTTCCTAACTGCAATATGCGCGCATGCTTGGGGTCAACATGTAGGAAACAAAGCAGTCCTCATCTGATGATCATTTCCCACTTTCTCGTGACTACCTGGTATTGCTATATGTCCTCAATAAAAATTAAAAAAAACAAGTGTACAGCACATTTTTTCATACTTTAAAAAAAAAGGGAAAATCAACAAAGATTATTCTGACTGGCAACTGTATAGAAGAAACTGCATGACCCAGCAAGCTAATACAGGAGTGTAACCCCAAAAGAGATCTTTAACAGCTTTCTGGACAACTAAGGTTTCACTGGTGGTAATGTAACCCGCCACACACACCACACGTCGCACGTAGCAAGCAGACAAACCAATCATCTTGATGGTATAATAGACCTCCTTCCCTACCCCGAAAAAAACAAGGGAAAGAAGGCTGATACCCTCCTGACAGTAGAGGGGGGGGGGGGGAGGCGTAGGCTGTAGTGGCGGCACACAGACAGCCTTCAAAGGCAGCCGCGGGTTTTGGGCGTACTGGGCCTTCAGGGGGTAGCGGTTAGGTATACTTCCTTACTAAAATCTGTGGCTCTGAAGTGTGTCTGCGAGAGATGCTGGGGAAACCCAGATAGGGAAGTTGTTTTTTGTAAAAAAAAAGTTATATATAATTTTGTTTATTATATAATATAATTATATTATATTTATTTATGTATGTTGTATGTAGTATGTTTTTATGATGTATGTTTTTGTATTGTTGTAGTATTATGTATATCGAAATTGTCGAGAGAGGTTGGTTTTTTTGGGTTGTTGTTTTTTTTTTTTTTTTACAAAGAAGTGGCAGAAATTTGCCTTTTCTTCCTTTTTAAGAGAAAAAAAACTAGTGTGTTTAGATAATTTTAAAATCTATGATAAGTGTGTTAAAAGAACAAGAGAATTACTTTTCGAAAAAATTTAAAAAAAAATGTTCCCATGATAAGTATTTTTCTTAGAGAGCAAAATTTTTAAAAAAAACGTTTTTCTGTGGTTGGGTTGTTTTTTTTTTATTATCACACACAACCTTCCACCGCTTTTGACTTTGGCCCAACAACACACGCGCGCGGCACCACAACCACACACCACACCCCACACCACCCCCAAACCACCACACACCTTTATAATGCAAAGGGGGGGGGGGGAGAAGGTGTCGGGGTTGAATTTGACTCGAGGTTCAATGATCCCAAAACAAAGTTATAAGGTAAAAGTTGTACTTACAACACGAAATATTTTGTACAGTCACATTTTATTAAAAAACCCAACCCATTTTTTACTAACCCCAACCTGACCCCCCTTTAAAGGGGAAAAAAATTTCTCAAAAGTCGGGGTTGGCTGCCAATTGGCGCGGTGTACTTGAAAAAAGTCTAAACGTAAATTCTCCCCCGGTTTACTACCTCCCAAAAGTGCCCCCCGGTGGGTTTTGAGTGAGCAAGGTGCACTTTTGGTGCCCCCCAAAGGGTGTTAAGTGGGGAACCCCAACAAAAAACAACAACCCAAAATATAAAATACGTATGTTTATGATAAAGGGCCCTTTTTTGAAATAAAAAAAAAATTTTGAATTTTAGACGAAAATTTTTCCTTACTGTGGTTTTTGGGAAAAATGTCAGCGGAAAAAGATAATGAAGACCCAAGGTGAATGCCCGAAGGGCCCGTGTTGACTGCTGTAGTGTGGTTCCTGTAGCCAGAAAACTGTGGGCCCCCCCCTATGTGGGTGAACGGTATCGAAGATTTTAAGGGGCGGCCCTTGGCCGGGGGGGTTTCCTACATGTATGTATGCAGACAGCAGGCCGATGCTATCATTCGTTTTTCATCCAGCCAGTCTTCCCCATTCTGGGGGTTGGGGGAAACCGACTGCATCAAGGTTTTTTACTGTCCAGCCCTGACCCCTAGGTTGGCAGCGGGTTATGGGGAACCTTAGATACCAGGCCTCCGTTACAGTGCTTGTCAGCCATGGTGAGTGAGCTCTTGGATAAAAACCTGCACTTGCAATCAGAGAAGAAGAAAAAAAACCCTGAAAATCGGGAGTATGGCTTGCTGCCCTTTTTGG
>JASPKP010008664.1:0-11297 GCA_030674155.1 Stramonita haemastoma | reverse complement strand
GGGGGGGGAGGGGGTGGGGGTATTGTGGGAGAAGAGGGTTTGAGAAGGAGAGGGGAGAAGGTGGAGAGGAGGGTGAGAGAGGAGGGTGGGGGTGGAGGGGGGGGAGGAGGAGGGGAGGAGAGAGAGGGAGGAGAGAGAGAGGGAGGAGAGAAGAGAGAGAGGGAGGGAGGGGGGACGGGGGGGGAGGAGGGGGGGAGAAGGGGAGGAAAAAGGGGAGAGGGGAGAGAGGAGAGGGGAGGAGGGGGGAGAGAGGACGGGAGAGAGAAAGAGAGAGGGGGAAGAGGGAAGGGGGGAGGATAGGGGAGGGGAAGGGGGAGGGGGGGAGAGAGAAAGAGAGGGAGAGAGAGAGAGGGGAAGGGAGAGAGAGGGGGGGGGGGGGGGGGGAGGAGGGGGGGGAGGGAATCGTGGAGTGAAAATTTCTTTTTGGGATTTGAAGAGGGGGCTACGGATGAAGGGAGGAAGAGAGAGAGAGAGAAGGAGAGAGGGGGAGAGAGAGAGAGAGAGAGAGAGGAGAGGGGGAGAGAGGGAGAGAAAAGAGGGGGAGGGGAGAAGAGAGAGGAGGATGAGGGGAAGAGAGGACAAAAAGGGAAGGGGACAGGGGAAGCGAGAAGGGGGGAGGGGCGAAGAAGACAGAAGAAGGAAAGGAACGGCGAAGAGGAGGAGGGGGGGGGGGGTCAACCCCCAGTTAAGAATAAGAATTTTGGAGAAGTGGAGAGGAAAACGATAAACCCCAAGGGGGGGGGGGGGGGGGGGGGGGGGGGGGGGGGGGGGGGGGGGGGGGGGGGGGGGGGGGGGGGGGGGGGGGGGGGGGGGGGGGGGGGGGAAGAAGAAGAAAGAAAAGCAGAAAAAAGGGGAAAAAGGAGGAGAAGAAAAGAAAAAAGGGAATCCAAACGGAAAAGGAGAAAAGGGGGGTGGGGGTCCCCAAAAGTTAATTAAAAAATTTTCCCCCGAACTTTTGGACAAAGTAGGTGGTGTTGTTTTTAGCCCCTTTAAAAAAGGGGTGGGGGGTTTGTAACCCCAAAACTAGAAAATTTAAAAGGATTGTGGGTCTTTTTTTGTGTTTTTGGTTGTATGTATTTTATGATTTTAAGTTGTAATTTTTAATGTATTAGGTATGTTTTTGGTATGTTTTTTAGAATGAAATGTATTTATGTTTGTTATGTTTGTAGGGTTTTGTATGATTTTATGAAAGGGGGGGTTTGGGTTTTGGTATGTATGAAATTATGTATTTATTTTGTATGAATTGTAGGGTTTGTATGTAAGTTTGTATGTATGTATTGTATGAAAGTATTTTTATGTATGTTTTGGATGTTTGTATGTATGTATGTATGTTTTAAAAATATTATTTGTATTTTCTGTAAGGTTTTTGGTTTTGGGTTTTGAAATGTATTTTTTGTTGTGTGATTTTATGTGTTTTTGGTTTGGTTAAAAAACCCTAGTTCCCCAATTTTTGGGGTTGGTTTACCAGGTTTTTTATAATCTAGTCACCCTTTTCCCTTTTAAGAAAAAAGGGTTTTTACTTTTTTTAAAGGGGGAAAAAAGGTTTATAAACGTGTGAAACAATTTTTTTTGTCCGGGGCTTTTTTAGAGGACGGGGTTGCCTACACCAAAAAAAAGGGGTGTTGTTGTTTTTTGTTTGTTGTTTTTGGTTGTTGTTGTTTTTTTTTTTAAAATTCCAAGCCCCGGGGGCCCCTTATGAGAGGGAGAGACAGAGAGACACAGAGAAAGAGAAAAACACAGAGACACATAGACGAAAACCCATAGAAAAGAGAGACAAAAAGACGGGACAGACAGGAGAAGACAAAAAGGGAGCAGACAACAGACACAGAGACACCCCAGACAGAGAGACTGGGGGGTTTTGGGTTGGGAAAACCACACCCCAAAAAGGGAAAGGGCAAAAAAGACAATTTAAAGGGAAAAAGGGAAGGTTTAAAATTTTCACAAAAAAGGAAAAAGAACAGCTGAAAAAAGGGAAAATTTACATATTGCACTTTTAAAAGGACCCAGGAAAGAGGAGGAAATGGTCCCTTTGATCAAAAAATACTTAATGATAATACACTAAAACAGAGATTTTTTCCCCCTGTGCCCCCGCCCCCTTTGGTGTGTGTTGGTGTTTTTGGTGTTTTGGGTGTGTGTGTGTGGGGGTGTTTTTTTGTTTTGGGGGGTGTGTGTGGGGGTTTTTTTGTGTGTTTTCTGTGTCTTTTTGTTCTGTGTCTCTGTTTTCCCCCTGTTGTGTGTGTTTTTGTGTTTTTGGTGTGTGCAGTATGTGGTGCGGCGCGGTGTGGGGGGGGGGGGGGGGGGGGGGGGGGGGGGGGGGGGTGTGTGTGTGTTTGTTTTGGGGTTTTTGTTGTAATGTTGGTTTTGGTTTGGGGTTTGTTTTTTGTGTTTAAAGTTTGTTGTGTGTAGTGTGGGGTTTTGTGTGAGTTTGGTGTGTGTTTTTTTTGGGGTTAAATTGTGTTTGTGTGTGTGTGGTGTGTTGGGGGGGAAAGGGGAAGGGGAAAGGGGGTTTTGTTGGGAAAGGGAGAAAGGGTGAAGGGGTTCCCAAAAATAGAAATTAAACATCTGGTTGCGTTGCACCCCTCTGCGGTGGGAGGGGGGGTTTTAAACCCCAGCGGCGAGCGAGCGACGAGCGAGCGAGAGGGACCCGAGAGAGAGAGGGGGAGAAGAGGAGAGAAAAGAGGAGAGAGAGAGGAGAGGAGGAGAGAGAAAAGAGGAGAGGAGAGAGAGAGGGGAAGAGAGAGAGAGAGAAATGAACGAACGAAATGAATGAAGGGAAATGAAGAATGAATAATCTTTTTTTTCGGGGGAAACCGCCCAACATGCACCTACTTTTTTAAATCAGGGGAGAGAGAGAGAGGAGAGAGAGAGAGAGAAGGGGAGAGAGAGAGAGAGAAAAAGGGGGTGAGAGAGAGAGAAAAGGAGAGAGAGATGGAGGGGAGAGAGAAAAGGGGAGAGAGAGGAAGAGAGAGAGGAAGAGAAAGGAGGAGAGAGAGAGAAGAAGAAGAGAGGGAGGGGAGAGAGAGAGAAGAGAGGATACAGAGAGACGGGAAGAAAAGAGACAGACAAGGACCAGAGAGAGGGAGGGGAGAGAGAAAGGCAGACAGCAGACGACAGACAGAGAGGGGGGGGGGGGTTCCCACTGATTTACTGACAATCAGCAAAAAATTTTGTGAGCAAGCTGGCGGGGCCCCAGGGGATAACAAGTGATAGCCACTAGAGAAAACGAAATTCCTCCATAAAAACCCCCAGATGTGTGTGGGGTTTTTGTTGTTGTGTGTGTGTGTGTGGGGGTGTTGTGTGTGTGTGTGTTGGTGTGTGGGGTTGGTGTGTGTGTGTGTGTGTTTGTTTGTGGTGTTTGTGTGGTTTTTTGTCTCGGGGTTGTGTGTGTGTTGTTTGGTTTGTGTGTGTGTGGTGTGGGTGTGTGTTGTTGTGTTGTGCTCCCGTTGTGTTTTGAAATTTTGGTGTGTGTAGGTGTGAGTGAGGGGGATAGGGGTGAGACAGTGCACCCACAAACCAAAGCAATTCTTTTTAAAAAAAAAAGAAGTGCTTGTGTGAAATGCCGTTTTTTGTGTCCCTGACAGTGAATCTGGGGTATTTTCAGCTAAACATGAAAAATATAGCCCCAAAACCCGGCATGTTTTCATTTGTTTTCCCCTGTGCAATCAAAATCCCATATTTTGGGGGCCGTAATTTGGTACGTGCTTTCATCCCCTGTAAACTGCCCGTGAGTGAGAAAGGGGCCCAGAAAAACCAGGGAGAGAAACGGGGGGAACCCCAAACCACACAGACACGAAACTGGGGAAAAAAAAAAACTGAAAAAGTGTTGATACGAGGATTAATGACTGAAAAACAACAAGCAGACTGAAAGGGCCCAGGAAAGAGGGCAGAAAAAATCAACAAGCATCCCAGAAAACCAGAAAAGAGGGGGGGGGAGGGGGGGGGGGGTAGTAAGAGAAAATTTTAAAAAGGGCAAGCGGGAAAAAACCAGGAGAAAGGGAAAAAAAACGGGGTGCTCCAAACCAAGTTTTGTGCTCTCCCCTTTTATTTTTCGTTTTAAAGACAGGTTTTAAAAGGGGGGAGAAAAAAAGGGGGAGCGAGCGAGCGGAGCGAGAGAGAGAGAAGAGAGAGAGAGAAAGAGAAAAGAGAGGGGAGAGAAAAGATGGGGGGTCCCTGTATAAAAATTGTGAAATTTGGTATTGGGTCATTGACACTGTTTTTTTTTCCACACTAATGACATTGTCCCCAGTTTTTATTCATCGTCTTCTTTTCCATTGTTTTTGGCCTCCCATGACATGTTGTGCTGAGGGATTTTTTTTCTTTTTTAAAAAAATTGGGGGCCGATCCACTCCTTTAAAAATCCCTCAGATAGGCTGAAAACCCATGGCCCCATGAAAAAAATTTGATAGAAACCAAAACATTTTTGCCCCATGTAGCAGAAAAACCCCCGTGCCCCCTTTGATGGAAAATACCCCAATGGTAATTTAGATGTGGAAAAAAATTGGATCAGCCCCCTAAAACGGAAAGACTGGGTCTAGCTCCGCTGGGGTCTTTTAAATGTTTCAAACGATAGCAATCTATGGCCCCCTGCAAGGCTAAAACCAAACACATCGGAAACACATAAAAATCGTACAGGGAAAAGGGAAATTAGTTTCATTTACAGCCCCCCCCAGTTCCCCCAGCTGTAAATGGGCCCCTTTCCTTCTTTAATTAAGGTAAAGGGAAGGAAAAAAAAAAGGGGGGGGAAGTAGAGGAAAAGGGGCCCACCGCCCTCCAACATGCGGGGCCCTTAGAGAAGCCGAGGTCTCTAATGCCTCGCTCCCCCAACGACCCATGGGTTTTTAGGGGACACCTTTTACCTTTTTACCTTTACCTCAGTGAAATGCTCCCATAAATTTTTTCAAGGCTAAAGGGGAGAGAAATCTTAAAAGTAAAGATCATGCCCATGGTTGGTTTGGATCACAGATACAAAATACCTCCTTGTTTTTTTCACCCCTATTTTTGTAAAGTTTCTTTTTCTTCTTTTTCCCTTCTTCCTACTTTTCTTCTTCTTTTTTTATTTTTCTTCTTCTTTTTATCTTCTTCTTCTTTTTCATTTTTTCCCCCTGTGGGCCTACTATCCATTTCGTTGTTTTTTCATTTATTTTTGGCCCAAGCGGGGGAAGGTTGGGGGCCGGGGGGGAGGGGGGGGGTGTGGGGGGGGGGAAAGGGGGAGGGGGGGGTTTGGGTTTTGTTTAAATCACCCTTCCTACCCCCACATTGCATTGAAAACCCTGACCCCAAGTGGGGGAAAGATTTTAAACAAGTCTCTGCTTGTCTGTCTCTTTTTTCTCTCTCTTGGTTTTGTCCCCTTTTTTTTTTTGGGGTTTGTCTCCTGTCTGTCTGTGGGGTCTGTCTCCATTTTTTTAATTTTGTTTTTTGAAATATGCGCATGCATCCCGGGACGTGCGATTTATGTGTTTATTTGGTGTGTTTTTTGGTTTTGTGTGTGTGTGTGTGTGTGTGTGTGTGTGTGTGTTTTGTGTGTGTGTGTGTGGTGTGTGGGTGTGTGTAGGTGTGTGCGGTGGGGGTGTGGGTTTTTATTTTTTTTGGGGGTTTTGTTGGTTTTTTGTGGTTTTTTTATTATCTTTTTGGCGTTTTTGCGGTGTGTGCATGTTTTAAATTTTGTGTGTGCATGTGTGGTGCTTGTGTGTGGCATGCGTGCTTTGCGTGCTACCTCGTTTTGTTATATGTGTCTTTTTCGCGAGCGCACTGGCCCAAATACTGGCACACACACACACACACACACACACAAAACACCCCAACACCCACACACAACACACCACACACACACACACACACACACACAACACCACCAAGCTGGGAAAAGGGTTTGCAGGTGGGGGCCCGGCAAACCGGGAGGGGGTCTTTAAAAGATAGCAAAAATTGCGGCAGTAGCGGCTTTCGAAAAAGACAATTTTTGAGGGCCTTGCTTTGCCGGGGGGGCCCAGCTGTTATACGCAACAGCACAACAGGTGGGGGGACCCCCCCGGGGGGATAACCCCCCCCCCCCTAGGCTGATGCATTTAAAACTACATCAGCAACCCCCAACGGGGGGACCCCCCCACCTACAGTCTACACTTTTGTTGCCTGGTATACCCAGGGGGGGGGAAGGGTCGGTGGCTGGGAAAGGAAACCCCAACCTTGCCCAGAGAGCGAAAAGCGGGGTTTGGGGAGAGTGCAGTGGTTCGAACCTTTTTTGGGCCCCAAAATTTTTTCCCCCATCCTTAGACAGGGATTGGGGTTTCGGGGTGCTAGTCTTTGGGATGAGACAAAAAAACCTGTGTTTTTATTTTTTCTTTTTTTTGGGCACGAAAAAGAGCCCACGGCAAAAAAGGGTTTGTTTGCCCCGGCCCAAAAATTTTCCGAAAAAAAAAAGCCACATGTGGGAAACCCAAAAACAGTTGCGGGACGGGGAAAAAAAAAGGGGGTAGGCCTGCTCTCGGGGGCCGACGCGCTCTCCCGGGGGGAAATGCCCCGAATTTCACGCGGGAAAAAATTTCTGCTGTGACCAAATTTGGTAAAAAATAAAAAAGATAAAAAAATAGCGAAGTGAAAAGACACCTGTTTAAACAGGGTACAGGGAACAAAAGAGGGGGAGGGGGCATGGTCATCATCACTGTGACCAATGATGACCCTTTGGGGTTTTTTTTTTTTTGCCCTTTAAAATTTTTTATTTATTTTTTTATTTTTGTTTTTAAAATTTAAAAGGGTTTAAGGGGATAAAAAACTCATGTGCATTTTTTCATTCCCGGTCCCCCTGTGTATGCAGTGTGTAAACAAACCATCTTTTCCCCCCGGGACACAATGGCCTACCTTACAAAAAAACGGAAAAGGATTTAACGTGTTCGCAAGATGTTCGTTTGCGTTCGCCACGGGGGCCTCGGTTTTTCAGTCTCCCTCCGAAAGAAATTTGGGGAGAGTGATTTCGCACTGATGTTTTAAATCCAGGGGAAAAAACCCCCCCCAAAAGGGAATCGAACTCGGGTCGTCAAATTGCCAGCGCAATTTTTTTTTGAAAACCCCAAAAGGGAAAGGTTTTTCCCGTACCGTCGCAAAGGGGCCGGGCCCGAACGTTGCCCTTACAAAACTTGAAAACCCCCCGGGGACCTCCAAAAAAAAAACCCAAAATTTTCCCAAAAAAAAAGGGGGGGAAAAAAACCCCCAAAAAAAAAAAAACAAAAAAACACCCCAAACCCAAAAAAAAAACCCCGAAAAAAAAAATTTTCCCGCCCCCCCCCCCCCCCCCCAAAAAAAAAAAAAAAAAAAAAAAAAAAAAAAAAAAAAAAAAAAAAAAAAAAAAAAAAAAAAAAAAAAAAAAAAAAAAAAAAAAAAAAAAAAAAAAAAAAAAAAAAAAAAAAAAAAAAAAAAAAAAAAAAAAAAAATTTTTTCCCCGGGGTTGCCCCCCTTGGCACAAAAAAAGGACCCTTCCCAAAGGGTTTCCGAAAATTTTTTTCCCTGGCCCGAATGACCTCCTTTGGGTGGGATTTGGGGGCCTTCTTTACTTTTTCTTTTTGAAGGGTACGTTTTTTTTCACCATGATATATGTCTCTATATTTTTTTTTTAGGTGCTTTAATGGGTTTTTTACATAAGAATTTTTTCAAAAGTTTTTTTTTTTCTACGTAAAACATTGCCAGCTTTATTTCTTTGTTTTGTAAGCATTGTCAAAAACTCATTGTTTGTACGTAACCATTGTCAAAGCTCATTGCTTTGTAAGTAACCAATTTTCAAAGCTAATTGCTTTGTAAATAACCATTTTCAAAGGGTCATTTTTTTTGTTTCGTAAACCCTTTTCAAAGCTAATTGCTTTGTACATAACATTGTCCAAAGCTCATTGGTTTTTATGTTTAGAAATTGGGCAAAGTTTAAAGGGGTTTCATCAAAAAAAATTTAAGGGCCGGAATGGTTCCAATACACTTTGACCATGGGAAAGGAAAATCTGTCTCCGCCAATAAACTACCAAACACGAAAGATTTTCAAGGATCGATCTTTGGGGGAAAAAGGGGCTTTTCATTTCTCACCTGGGCTTCGCTTCCCCACCGTTTTTTGTATTTTTAGCTTTTTGCTTTTGCCCCTTTTAAAAAAAAAAACACAGGGATTTTTGAAAAATACCAAAAAAAGCCCTGTTTTTTATTTAAAACCCTTTTCGTAGTCAGAAAAAACTTATAACAGTTGTTTCTGCATATTTTTGGGGTTTGGAAAGACCGAAAGGCAGGCCGGCGGGCAAAAAAACATCAGACAAGACAGACAGGGAAAAAGACTTAATACAGATAGATAAGTAATAACCGCATTGCCTAGAGAAAAAAGGGGAAACCCTGGAATAATTGGAAGGATTTTTTTTTAAAAAGTGTAAAATGAAAATAAAATAAAACCAGTGGAAAGAAAAACAAACAGAAAAAGCAAGGATTTTTTTTCAGACGAGAAAAGGGTAACCGAGGGCCTGGTTTAAATTTTTTTTTTCTTTTCGTATTTATTCTTTTTTTTTTGAGGGTTATGAAATAATCCGGGCCCCCTTTTTATAGATTGCACAAAAGCATGTTTGGGGATGTTTGTGGGCAACCCCAACCCTTCCACCATAGCTGGCCTACTTTTCTTTAAAAAAAGGACTATTTTTTTTTTTTATAGATAAGACAAGATGGGTCTTTTTGGATTTGAACAGAGGAAACCTTTTGCTGGGGTTCAAAAAAAATAAACTCAAGGAAAAAGAAAGAAAACGTGGAACTGCTTCCAATCCAAAATGTGGAATGATAGAAAAGACGAAGAAACAAGGTCATGTTTTTTGCCACCTTTGTCCCCGTTTCTAGATATTTTCACTTTTGAGTGCAAAAGAAACAAAGTACATTTAGTTTTGGGGCTTGTCACTTAAAAACTGTGTTTTATATCGTTTTAATTTTTGTTAATTTTTTTTGTTTTGGGTGTTTTTTTTTCCCCTCTTTTTTTTTTTTTTTTTTCTCTCTTCAGAAGTTCTTTTTTTAATTTTTCTTTCACTTTACCCTTTGTTCAGGTAAGTGATATTGAAGATTAGGAGTCATTTTTAAACCTGAGTTAATTCGTGACAGAAACCCGATTCTTCAACAAGACCATTTTGTTGCTGACCTGGAAACTAAAATTCCCCCCTAAAGTAAGAAGCCAAAAACCCCTTTTGAAAGGGCTTCATTCCTTTTATAAAGACAGTAAAAGTGTCAAAAAAAAAAACCTTTGTGTTACACACACACAAAAAAAACCCCCCACTTTCACACACACACTACACCCACAACACACTACACTACACGCACTAACACACAACCCCACCCCACCACACCACACACACACACACACACACAACACACACCTAAAACTACCCCTACACTACCCCTACACTACAAATTCCCCTACACTCACAAAACACCACACACACACAAACACCACACAATTAAACCCCACTCACCACACTCTTCACCCAACCCCACTAAAACCCACTACACACCCTTTCACACACACAACACACACCACACACACCACACACACACACACACACACACACCCACACACACAAAACACACACCCCAAAACACATTGCTGCATGCCTGTAAAAAGAGGTCGTTTTTTACTCTTTTTAAACTTCCGGGGAAGGGCAGCTGGGGGTTTTTTTTTTTCGGTTTTAAAATTTTTTTTTAAAAATTTTCTCCGGAAATTTTTTTTCTTTTCCCCCACGCCTCAAATTTCCCACCTTTTATAGAAATAAGTTGAACAATGAACTTTAACCCTTTCATACCCATGAAACAGGGGTACAGGTGCAAGCACAAAAGAGGTAAATAGTTATGAAAATGAGGAAAAGTTTCGCAAAATCCTGCATAGGCATTCAAAAGCCCACACAATTCATACGGTATGTAGGTTTTCCCTGGGGACACAAAAAATAAAACGCGTGGGGCCCCTCCCTGCACGGGACCCACGCAGGCACGCCCAAACCACACACACACATGCACACTTAAATCCTGTTCCGTTTTTGTAAGAGGAGGCCATTGTGTGCCGGGGGGAACAAAAGGGTTTTTCAAAATTTCTTTAAAAGGGGGGCTGGATGAAAAAAAGCACGTGAGTGCTTATTTCATTATTTTTCGATATAAAAAGAATAATAAAACACCCACCACACAAAACTCACCCTCAAACACGGTGCGTACACGTGCACCTCGCACGTACAAAAATCACACACATAAAACATGCATGCACAAAAGTTCCTACCCGCGGAAAGTGCACGCACACGCATGCACGCCGTACACACACAAACACTCTTTCACAAAACCTACACACCTCTCTCACACACACACAACACATGAACTTACTTTCAGTTTAAAAAAAAAATTTTGAACCCGGGCCCTTCTTCACACCCCCCACCCCCCAAAAAAGACTAAAATATGCCTTCCTGGGGGTTTTACCCCCGGAGTGTCATTTCCACTGGGTTTTTCCGGGTTTTTTCTGATTTTTCCCCCTGTCCCACAGGACTGCAAATCTTTTTCCCCGGGCCCACCCCGGACAGACAAAACTTTATAAAAAAATAAGGCAACTGGGATAAAGGGCGGTTCTTTCCCCTGAAGCACCACTGTCCTTTTTTTTTTTGTTTCCCCCCCTTTTTTTTCAGACTCATTTTCAAACATAATTTATCTTCCTTTTTGTAAAACCTTTTGGGGAAAAATTTTTTTACACACCCCCCCTCATTTCCCCATCTCCTTTTGTTTTGACTTAAAGACTTATGCCTGTGAATTCCCTTTTGGGGCCCTAGGGCTTTCAACAAAATTCTTCCCAAAGGGCTCGGGTTTTGGGAAATCCTTTCAGGGACCCCCGCCCCTTCTGGCTGTCCCTTTGTTTTTTTCCAAATTTTATTAAAAAAAAAATTTTAAAAATTTAAGAAAAACACAAACAGGGAAGAACACCAATCCATACTTTTTTTTAGTCCCACCCATCCTTGTTTTGGCCCAAAACATAACCCCGTTTTAAGCTTTTTCCCAAAAAATTTGGTGGGGTGTGCGTGAAAAAGCTAACCTGCTCAACCCCCAAATCCCACTCCCCCTCCCCCACCCCACCCTGAAAAAAATAGTTTAAATCAGGGGAAAACCCAAACCCCCGGGGGACACCTACCGGGGGGGTGACACCAAAAACACCCCCCCCAACAAAACCCACAGCTCATAAATTTTCAACTTCAAAATTTTTGTCCGAAAAATCCTATAAAATATAACCCAAATCGATAAAAGCCAACGGGGAAGAACACCCCCAATTTCCCTACTTG
>JASPKP010008663.1:0-11298 GCA_030674155.1 Stramonita haemastoma | reverse complement strand
GCAAGGGGATGTAGAAGGCTAGATAGTAGTAGGCACTCATCAGTCTCGGAAGACTATGGAGTTGCGCTCTAGTCTTTAGAGCGCAAAGCCTGGGCAAGTATGTATGGAGGGCAAGCTGTTACCCATGCAGCAGACCCCCCCCCCTCTCCACGGCACTGGAATGATCCATTGGAAGGGCATTGACCATACGAATGGTTCCAGTACTGTCGCAGGAGCCACCAGAACGTTGCCATATACCTGCAGCCCCGAGCCGCTCTGGGACTCCAACTCCCCGATTTTTCCTCAGGGATGGTGTCTAAACACGACGCCTGTGTGCATGCTGGTTTGTTATAATTTTGTCATCCGCTCCTACCGGCACACGATGGCCTACTCTTCCGAAAGGTGGAACGGGGTTTTAACGTGTGGGCAAGATGTTCTGCGTGCGTTCGTACACGGGGCCTCGGTTTCGAGTCTCATCCGAATGACTTTGACATTCAGTTCGATTTTTTCGTCAAACTGGGAAGAAAGGGCGAGGCTGGGTACGAACCCAGAAACTCACAATTTACATATTGGCAGGCCACCGTCTTCCATAAAGATATTTCAAGACCACAGCCAAAGAGATCATTATACCAATATCATTATGTTTAAGGTTGGCTGAGAAAAACATTCTATGTCTGAGTGGTGTGTGTAAGGATACTAAGTTATGATGCATAGTTTTTTGTCACCCCATCCTCTCCAATTGGCTTTCAAGCTTTATTTACTCCCTTGAGCTTAGCTTTTATATATTTACACACACACACACACACACACACACACACACACACACACACACACCAGTGTATGCAGGGCCCACTTCATTCCTCCCAAAAAGTCCTTGAGATGAGACTATAAACTGAGGTTCCATGTGCCAGTGCACACAGAACACTGTGCACATGTTAAAACCCACTCCTTTCTTTCCGAAGAGTAGGCCATTTGTGTGCAGGTGGAAAGGGATGAAACATTTACAAGTAGGCTTATTTCTCAATAACTTTAATCTCCCACACCCACCTCCCTGGAAGAGCTAATATAACTAGGTAGTAGCCCCACTGTATCAGGTTTCATGGCAAGCTATTAGTGTTACTACATTTGGGTTGATTATTAAGCAGAGGTCATCTGCTTCAAAAAAGTGTCTATCATTAGACAATGCCGGCATGGTAATGATGCTTCGTTGATGGTGCACAACCCTATTTGGATGCATTTCATATACACTATTTTATAAGATAAATTTTAAAATAGCTTAAAGTAAATAGAAAAGATTACATTATTTCATTTCTATTTTTCCTTCAAAACTAGCAATATATACAGACATCATATCAACAATTACATTGTATAATTTCGTAAATTTACAAAAACTAATTAAAAGCTACAAATGCTAGAATTGTGAATTAATACAGCTATCTGTATCTTTTAAGAAAAATTTACACTGAGCAAATCATCCCCATCTGAAAACACTAGCCTAAGGCCGTTGTTTTGGATGAATGACATCATTCCATATTTCGATATCTGTCATTATAAATAGGCTGGCTTTGGATTTCATTCTTTCCTTCCCGGCTAGAGCTCCAAGGCTCGCCACTGATGAGACAGCCTATAGCCTATGATGAGACAGCCTATAGCCTATGATGAGACAGCCTGTAGCTTATGATGAGACAGCCTATAGCCTATGATGAGATAGCCTATAGCCTATGATGAGACAGCCTATAGCCTATGATGAGACAGCCTATAGCCTATGATGAGACAGCCTGTAGCCTATGATGAGACAGCCTATAGCTTATGATGAGACAGCCTGTAGCCTATGATGAGACAGCCTGTAGCCTATGATGAGACAGCCTGCAGCCTATGATGAGATAGCCTATAGCCTATGATGAGATAGCCTATAGCCTATGGTGAGACAGCCTATAGCCTATGATGAGACAGCCTGTAGCCTATGATGAGACAGCCTATAGCCTATGATGAGACAGCCTATAGCCTATGATG
The DNA here is from genome assembly GCA_030674155.1 of Stramonita haemastoma. Taxonomy (NCBI): domain Eukaryota; kingdom Metazoa; phylum Mollusca; class Gastropoda; order Neogastropoda; family Muricidae; genus Stramonita; species Stramonita haemastoma. The sequence continues at coordinate 9,306 of JASPKP010008663.1, read as the reverse complement.
AGATAGCCTATAGCCTATGATGAGGCAGCCTATAGCCTATGGTGAGACAGCCTATAGCCTATGATGAGACAGCCTGTAGCCTATGATGAGACAGCCTATAGCCTATGATGAGACAGCCTATAGCCTATAATGAGACAGCCTATAGCCCATGATGAGACAGCCTATAGCCTATGATGAGATAGCCTGTAGCCTATGATGAGACAGCCTGTAGCTTATGATGAGACAGCCTATAGCCTATGATGAGACAGCCTGTAGCCTATGATGAGACAGCCTGTAGCCTATGATGAGACAGCCTATAACCTATGATGAGACAGCCTATAGCCTATGATGAGACAGCCTGTAGCCTATGATGAGACAGCCTGTAGCCTATGGTGAGACAGCCTATAGCTTATGATGAGATAGCCTATAGCCTATGGTGAGACAGCCTATAGCTTATGATGAGATAGCCTATAGCCTATGATGAGACAGCCTATAGCTTATGATGAGACAGCCTGTAGCCTATGGTGAGACAGCCTATAGCTTATGATGAGATAGCCTATAGTCTATGGTGAGACAGCCTATAGCTTATGGTGAGACAGCCTGTAGCCTATGGTGAGACAGCCTATAGCTTATGGTGAGACAGCCTATAGCCTATGGTGAGACAGCCTGTAGCCCATGATGAGATAGCCTATAGCCTATGGTGAGACAGCCTATAGCTTATGATGAGACAGCCTATAGCCTATGGTGAGACAGCCTATAGCCTATGATGAGATAGCCTATAGCCTATGGTGAGACAGCCTATAGCTTATGATGAGACAGCCTGTAGCCTATGGTGATACAGCCTATAGCTTATGATGAGATAGCCTATAGCCTATGATGAGACAGCCTATAGCCTATGATGAGACAGCCTGTAGCCTATGGTGAGACAGCCTATAGCCTATGATGAGACAGCCTATAGCCTATGATGAGACAGCCTGTAGCCTATGATGAAACAGCCTATAGCCTATGATGAGACAGCCTGTAGCCTATGATGAGACAGCCTATAGCCTATGATGAGATAGCCTATAGCCTATGATGAGACAGCCTATAGCCTATGCAATGGTTTGTACCCATCATTAAGGTACCTGCATACCGACTTCCGACGATGTCCAAACACACCTTTGTCCTAGGGGCTTTTTTTTTTATTTTGTCATCCTTTCCTACAGGCACTAAAATGGCCTGCTCTTTTGAAAGGCAGAACAGGTATTTAATGTGTGTGCAAGATGTTCTGATGTTTTCAAACAGGGGACTCTGGTTTTTAAGTCTCATCCAAAAGACCTTCAAGGGAGGGAGTATGTACTGATGTTAACTTCAGAGGGAAAATGTAGTCTTCTTCAACAAGGCCTCAGTCCCAAGGGGCAAGGGGATGTAGAAGGCTAGATAGTAGTAGGCACTCATCAGTCTCGGAAGACTATGGAGTTGCGCTCTAGTCTTTAGAGCGCAAAGCCTGGGCAAGTATGTATGGAGGGCAAGCTGTTACCCATGCAGCAGACCCCCCCTCTCCACGGCACTGGAATGATCCATTGGAAGGGCATTGGCCGATAGGAATGGTTCCAGTACTGTCGCAGGAGCCACCAGAACGTTGCCATATACCTGCAGCCCCGAGCCGCTCTGGGACTCGAACTCCCCGATTTTTCCTCAGGGATGGTGTCTAAACACGACGCCTGTGTGCATGCTGGTTTGTTATAATTTTGTCATCCACTCCTACCGGGACACGATGGCCTACTCTTCCGAAAGGTGGAACGGGGTTTTAACGTGTGCGCAAGATGTTCTGCGTGCGTTCGCACACGGGCCTCGGTTTCGAGTCTCATCCGAATGACTTTGACATTCTGTTCGATTTTTTCGTCAAACTGGGAAGAAAGGGCGAGGCTGGGTACGAACCCAGAAATTAACGATTTACATTTTGGCAGGCGAACGTCTTCCATAAAGATATTTCAAGAACACAGCCAAAGAGATCATTATACCAATATCATTGTGTTTAAGGTTGGCTGAGAAAAACATTTTATGTCTGAGTGGTGTGTGTAAGGATACTAAGTTATCATGCATAGTTTTTTGTCACCCCATCCTCTCCAATTGGCTTTCAAGCTTTATTTACTCCCTTGAGCTTAGCTTTTATATATTTACACACACACACACACACACACACACACACACACACACACACACACACACACACAGAGAGTGTATGCAGGGCCTACTTCATTCCTCCCAAAAAGTCCTTAAGATGAGACTATAAACTGAGGTTCCATGCGCCAATGCACGCAGAACACTGTGCACATGTTAAAACCCACTCCTTTCTTTCCGAAGAGTAGGCCATTGTGTGCAAGTGGAAAGGGATGAAACATTTACAAGTAGGCTTATTTCTCAATAACTTTAATCTCCCACACCCACCCCCCTCAAAGAGCCAACATAATAAGTTCTAGTAACCCCACTGTATCAGGTTTCATGGTAAACTATTACTGTTACTACTTTTGGGTTGATTATTAAGCAGAGGTCATCTGCTTCAAAAAAGTGTCTATCATTAGACAATGCCAACTCCGTATAGAGTTACGGCATGGTAATGATGGTTGGTTGATGGTGCACGACATTGTTTGGATGCATTTCATATACACTTTTTCAAAAGATAAATTTTTAAATAGCTTAAAGTAAATAGTAAAGATTGCATGATTTCATTTCTATTTTTCCTTCAAAACTAGCAATATATACAGACATCATATCAACAATTACGTTGTATAATTTCGTAAATTTACAAAAACTAATTAAAAGCTACAAATGCTAGAATTGTAAATTAATACAGCTATCTGTATCTTTTAAGAAAAATTTACACTGAGCAAATCATCCCCATCTGAAAACACTAGCCTAAGGCCGTTGTTTTGGATGAATGACATCATTCCATATTTCGATATCTGTCATTATAAATAGGCTGGCTTTGGATTTCATTCTTTCCTTCCCGGCTAGAGCTCCTAGGCTCGCCACTGATGAGACAGCCTATAGCTTATGATGAGACAGCCTATAGCCTATGATGAGACAGCCTGTAGCCTATGATGAGACAGCCTATAGCTTATGATGAGACAGCCTATAGCCTATGATGAGACAGCCTATAGCCTATGATGAGACAGCCTATAGCCTATGATGAGACAGCCTATAGCCTATGATGAGACAGCCTATAGCCTATGATGAGACAGCCTATAGCTTATGATGAGACAGCCTATAGCTTATGATGAGACAGCCTGTAGCCTATGATGAGATAGCCTATAGCCTATGATGAGATAGCCTGTAGCCTATGATGAGACAGCCTATAGCCTATGATGACAGCCTATAGCCTATGATGACAGCCTATAGCCTATGGTGAGACAGCCTATAGCCTATGATGAGATAGCCTGTAGCCTATGATGAGACAGCCTATAGCCTATGATGAGAAAGCCTGTAGCCTATGATGAGATAGCCTATAGCCTATGATGAGACAGCCTATAGCCTGTGATGAGACAGCCTATAGCCTATGATGAGATAGCCTGTAGCATATGATGAGACAACCTGTAGTTTATGATGAGACAGCCTATAGCCTATGATGAGACAGCCTGTAGCCTATGATGAGACAGCCTGTAGCCTATGATGAGACAGCCTTTAGCCTATGATGACAGCCTGTAGCCTATGATGAGACAGCCTGTAGCCTATGATGAGTCAGCCTATAGCCTATGATGAGATAGCCTATAGCCTATGATGAGACAGCCTATAGCCTATGCAATGGTTTGTACCCATCATTAAGGTACCTGCATACCGACTTCGGACGATGTCCAAACACACCTTTGTCCTAGGGGCTTTTTTTTTTATTTTGTCATCCTTTCCTATAAGCACTAAAATGGCTTGCTCATTTGAAAGACAGAACAGGTATTTAATGTGTGTGCAAGATGTTCTGATGTGTTCAAACAGGGGACTCTGGTTTTTAAGTCTCATCCAAAAGACCTTCAAGGGAGGGAGTATGTACTGATGTTAACTTCAGAGGGAAAATGTAGTCTTCTTCAACAAGGCCTCAGTCCCAAGGGGCAAGGGGATGTAGAAGGCTAGATATAAGTGAAATAATGGCACTGGAAAGTCAGTTACAGATCTGTTTATTTCAATTTCAAGGATAATGAAATAAGCACTCATATGTGTGTGTTTAATTATCATTTATTTATTCTTTTATATCAAGGATAAAGGAATAAGCACTCGTGTTTTTACATGGAGTCCCTGTGTGTATGCAGTATTGTAAATCTTGTCATATGTTCCCACCTGCACACATTGTCCTACTCTTACAAAAAGCTGAACAGGATTTAATGTGTGCACAAGATATTCTGCATGTGTTGCCTGGTTTATAGTCTCATTTGAATGACTATTCGGGAGAGTGGAGTCAGCACTGATGTTAACTCCAGGGGGAAAATCCCCTCAACAGGAGTGTGTGTGTGTGTGTGTGTGTGTGTGTGTGTGTGTGTGTGTGTGTGTGTGTGTGTGTGTGTGTTTACATCCAGCCCCTTGTGTGACATGCAGTTTTGTCAGTTTTAATAATAATAATAATAATACATGGAATTTATATAGCGCTATATCTTGTAAAAAACAAATCAAAGCGCTTGCACTCGACCCTCACAACAAACAATCAATGACAATAAATAATTCTAGCAAATTCGAAAGCACACACACGCGCGCGCGTGCGCGCACGCGCACACACGCGCACACACACACACACACACACACACACACACACACACACACACACACACACACACACACACACACACACACACACACACTTATAGAGGTTATACATTTTGACAGGGTGAATGGAATTTCAAATGTTGAAGGCAGGGACAAATAGGAGATGAAAACAGAAGACACAAATCTTAGGTTTGAAACAGGTGTGTCTTGAGGTTGGATTTAAAAGTGTCATATGTAGGCTTTTGCCGAAGGGATAGAGGGAGGTCATTCCAGATTGATGGACCAGAAATAGAGAAAGAGCGGCGGCCAACGGTAGATAGGTTGAATCTCGGAATTTTTAAGGATAAGGTATCTGCAGCCGAGCGGAGGGAACGAGAAGATGTGTACACGTGAAGACATTCACAGAGGTAGGAGGGTGCTGTTTTGTGGAGACATTTATAACAGAGAATACTGATCTTGTAGTTAACTCTCTGTGGCACAGGCAGCCAGTGGAGAGATTGCAAGAGAGGAGTAATGTGTTCAGATTTTTTCTTTCTGAGGACCAGTCGAGCTGCAGAGTTTTGTATGCGTTGGAGAGAGTGGATAGATGATGCTGGCAGACCAGCCAAAAGAGAATTGCAATAGTCCAGACGTGAAAGAATAAGAGAAGTGACTAGTTTGGATGTTGCATCAGTGGACAGGTACTTTCGAATTGCACTAATACGCCGTAGTTGATAGTAGCATGACTGACAGGTCTGGGTGATGAATTTTTGCATGGAGAGTGTGTTGTCAATAACGACTCCTAGATACTTTACGGCACTGGATAGAGGGACTGACGTATTGCCGAATTCTATTGAAGTTGTTGTGATAAAAGACAGTTTGTGTTTGGTCCCTACAAGCATGGATTCGGTTTTATCTGCGTTTAATTGTAATTTGTTCTGTATCATCCAGTTTTGGATATCTTGAAGGCAGTATGACATATTTGTAAAGAGAGAAGGCAGGTTTTCAGGTGTATCACTGCTTAGAATCTGAGAGTTGTCTGCATAAAAGTGATGGTTGATCTGGTGACGGTTAATAACATGTGACAGGGGAGCAGTATAGAGAGTAAAGAGAACAGGGCCTAGAACAGATCCTTGAGGGACTCCGCATTCTAGTTTGGTTGGTGTGGAATGAATCTTGTTTACTGCCACAGTTTGGAATCGGTTTGTCAGGTACGAACTAAACCAGGTGAGGGCAGTGCCTTTAATACCGAAAGTGTTTTGGAGACGGGAGAGAAGAATTGAATGGTCTATAGTGTCAAATGCTGCAGATAAGTCGAGAAGAGTGAGGAGGGAGATTTTCCCTGAGTCAGAAGCATGTAGAAGCGAGTTTAAGGTGTGCACTAGGGTGGTTTCGGTGCTGTGGTTGATGCGGTAGGCAGACTGGAACGGGGGGAGGAGACTGTTGAAAAGGAGATGGCTGTTGAGTTGTTTCAGAACAACTTTTTCAAGGACTTTAGAGATAAAAGGCAGATTGGAAACAGGTCTATAGTTCTTCAGAGTGTTAGGGTCGAGGTCGTGCTTTTTGAGAAGAGGTGTGACTATCGCAGTTTTGAGAGCTGATGGAAAATTTCCTGAATGAAGAGATGAGTTTACTATTTTTGTGATAGTAGGTATAAGCTGTGGAATGCACTGAGAGAAAAGAGAAGCAGGTACAGGATCGAGATCGCATGATTTTATTGTCATTTCTTTCAGAATGTTCTTGATTTCATTCTCGCTTGTTGGGTGAAAGACAAGGAGAGGAGTGCCAGTGAATTGGGGATCAGGAGGTGCAGGTTGGAAAGAAGTCTGATCCAGTTTGGAGCGGATGTTGCGGACTTTGTCAGAAAAGAATGAAGAGAATATAGCAGGAAGTTCAGAGTGGCTGTGGACAGTAGGCAGAGGGTTAGCCTTTGCAGATCCGAGGAGAGTTGAGGTGAGGGAGAAAAGAGATTTCATGGACGTGGCATCGAGAACTTGAGCAGAATAATAGTTTGTTTTTGCTGAGTGGATTAAGGTTTTGACTTTGTTGATTTGTTTGTGAAAGAGCTGTTTGTTTATTTCAGTTTTTGTTTTCCGCCATTTTTGCTCAAGTTGTCGGCGTTTGCGCTTTGCAACCAGTATGTCATGAGTATACCATGGGGCGCAGGGCCTATCAGGAAGAACAACATCAGTGGGAGGTGCGTGCTCATCGAGCAGTTGGCTTAAAACAGTGTTGTAATGTTCAGAAGGGTCAGTATGTTCAGGGGGTTTAGATAGGCGTTGGGCAGCTTGAGAAGAGAAGGTTTGAATATCAATTGCCTTGAGATTGCGACGGGTGACGCGCTTTTTCTTTTTGATAGGCCTAGTGATGTTGAGAGAGAAGAGGATGGCAGAATGATCGGAAAGCAGTTCATTGGTGACGGACACAGATGTGACGAGATTAAGTGAAAGATCAGTTATGAGCCAGTCTAAGATGTGACCTGACCTGTGTGTTGGCTCATTAACCAGCTGGGAAAGAGAGTGGTTGGACAGAGAAAGAGAAAGACGCTTGACATCTGGAGAAGACTGGTTGTCAAAGTGGAAATTGAAGTCGCCGAGAATGATAAGTTTCTTGGGAGAGAGGCTGAAATGATCCAGGAGTGATTGAAATTCTTGATGAAAAAGGGAAGATGTCAGATTGTTTTTGCGACTAGGAGGAGGACGGTACAGACAGCAGAAAGTGATAGAGTGGCCAGGTAAGCTGAGGTTGAGTTCACAGACTTCAAAGGATGCAGGTGAGAAGGGAAGGGAGTGACAGAAAGAAAGAGCTGGGTGCAGAGTGTCTTTGTAGGTGATGGCAATGCCACCTCCACGGGAGAGTCTAGGGAAAGAACGAGTTTTATAGCCAGGTGGTGTCAGCTGTTTTAATTTTGGTTCGTTGCCTTGTGGTTTAAACCATGTTTCGGTAAGAAAAGCTAAGTCTATGTTCTGTTCAGAGATAAAATCAGAAAGAAGATCGGCCTTGCCATCTGGACAGACAGATTGCACATTGTACAGACAGATGTTAAGAAGATTTGAAGGAGGCGGAGAGGTTGAAGTTGAAAGTGGTGAGTTGGGAAGACAATCAGAGGATGAGGATGAAAGCGGTGGTGGTGAAGTAGACAGTGGAAGAACAGACAGGAGTTTGGATGGTGAGTCAGGTGTGGAGGGTGGTAAAGGAACTGGGTCAGGTTGGGGATTTGAATCTTTATGCACAGCATGAAACATATTACAAGTAGGGAAATCATCACCAGAGTCACATACAGCAAGAGACACGTTACAATCATTGAAAACATTGTCAGAGTCATAGAAATCAACAGTCGAAGGAAGCATATGACAGGGAGTTGAGGCAGTGTGGTCGGTGGTGGTTGCGGTAGTATCAGAAGTGGAGGTGACGTCAGAGGTGAGGGGGGAGACACGTGCAGGCTGAGCACACAGTAGGCGATGACGTATGCCTGCACGTGTTCCTCTTCTGGTTTTAGGGCGATGGATACCCAGATTTGAAATATATTGTTTGATGTCTGGGTCAAGTCTATTTTGTTTAAAATTTTAAGTTTTGTCCTCCCTTCCCACCAGCACACAATGGCCTACTCTTCGGAATGGATTTTAACATGTGTGCCAGATGTTCTACTGTGCATTGGCACATGGGACCACTGTTTATAGTCTCATCCCAAGGACTTTTTTGGGAGGAGTGGAGTCGGTTCTGATGTTAATTCCAGGGGAAAATATTTCCAAAAGAAACAAGAAGGAGTGGTAAAAATTGGGAAATTTTCAGCACACAATTTCCAAGTAGTGGGGATGCTATTGACACTGAAAGAGCCCTTGGCATCCCCTAGGGGCTAAGCTAGCCTACTTGTCCTGGCTTCACTGCATTAGGCCTAGGCATGCTCTCCCCTAGGAGAGCAGGTCACCACAAGAGCCGTGCCATCCATTATTTTTGTTTCTTTTCCAGTCTACAAGTCAACTGTATTTGCGTCCCTATCAGGGTGGCTTTTTTCTACAGAATTTTCCATGGATTTTTTTTTTAACAAGCACTAAATAATTATGTGTCACACACGATCTGGGTTGTCTCATCTGAAAGACTAGCACCTAAACCACCACTCATGGTCTAATGGAGGGGGGAGAGAAGTTTTGGGCCTAAAGCATGCCTACAATTTACCACATGGACTGTCCACCCCACTCATGATCTAATGCATGGGGGGAAAGTTTTGGGCCTAAAGCATGCCTACAATTTAATGCATGGGGGAAAAGTTTGGGGCCTAAAGTATGCCTACAAATTAACATATAGGTTGCCCACTCCTCCCTGTAAAGGAGCTAGGCCTAGTATAAACAGGGTAGCCATAGGGATTCATAGTAAGCTAGTAATATTGTTTTTGGATTGAGTATTGAGCAGAGATCATCTGCTTCTAAAAAGTGTCAATCATTAAACAATGCTGGAACTCCGTAGAGAGAACCGCAGTGGTAATGATGGTTGGTTGATGGTGCAGGTATCACCTTGGTTGCGATTTCATATATACCATTTTAAAGATAAATTTTAAAGTAGCTTAAAGTCATTAGTAAATATTACACTATTTTCTTTCTATTTTTCCATGAAAATTTACAA
>JASPKP010000866.1:22500-35599 GCA_030674155.1 Stramonita haemastoma | reverse complement strand
TACGATGCATCCCACCTGTCCCACCTTTTTGATAGGTTGGGGGCCGGGTTTTTGGGGGCCCAAAGGGCCCCCAAGAGCTAAGAAAGGTAGTTTGTGGGAAAGGGAAAGCTGGTAAGTGTACGCGAAAAAAACAAGCATTGCACAAAAAGAAGAATGACAATATACGAAATGAGCACCCGGGGCAAAGTGGAGGGCCCCCCTAATGCGCCCCAAAAAAACAAAACAAACAAACACCAGCGCGCGCGCGATCGCGCGATACCCACCCCGGCCAAAAAAGCTCCGTTTTGAGAAAAATGCCAGCCAAAGACCCTTTGCACCCCCTCGGACCCCGACTTTTGCCCGGTAAAAGACCCCACGGCCCCAAGCCCATATTTTTGGGGATGCATACACTCTGCCCCACCACGGGGTGGTTGGGGGCCGGTTTGGGGCGCCACGAACCCCCCAAGAGAAAAAAAGGTTTTGTCGGGGAACGGGGAAGTGTACCGACAAAAAAAAAGCATTGCACAAAGAAGAAGAAAATTCAGCAATATGTGACCCGGGGAAAGGGGGGCCCCTCCTTTGGCGCACCCCAACGAAACCTGACAAACACCGCCGGGCGTGCGCGATGCTACCCACCCGGCCCGAAAAAGCTGCCGTTTTGAGCACAGATGCCAGCCAAAGAGCCATTTGCAGCCCCGCGGACCCCGACTTTTCCCGGTAAAAGACCCCACGGCACCAAGACCATATCGTACTGTATGCATACCCTTGTCCCACCATCTTGGATAGGTGTGGCGACGGATTTGTGGCGCCACGAGACCCCCAAGACCTAAGAAAGGTAGTTTGTGGGAAAGGGAAAAATGGTAAGTGACGCGACAAAAAACAAGCATTTGCACACAAAAAAGAATGACAATATACAGCAATATGATGCACCCGGGCAAAGGGAGGGTCCCCTCCATGCGCGCACACAAACAAACACATGACAACCCCGCGCGCGCGCGCATGCGCGATGCAACCCCCCCCCGGGCCCCAAAAAAAAGCTGCCGTTTTGAGCACAGATGCCAGCCAAAGAGCCGTTTGCCCCCCCCGTGGACCCCGACTTTTGCCCGGTAACAGACCCACGGCACCAAGACCATATCGTACTGTATGATACACTCTGTCCCCCATTTTGGATAGGTGTGGCGCCGGGGATTTGTGCGCCACGAGAGCCCCAAAGAGCTAAGAAAGGTAGTTTGTCGGAAGGAAAGCTGGTGAAGTGTACGCGACAAAAAAAAAGCATTGCACACAAGAAGAATGACAATATACAGCAATATGATGCACCGGGCAAAGTGGGGTCCCCTCTCATGCGCGCACACAAACAAAACACACTGACAAAACACCAGCGCGCGCGCGCTTTGCGCGCATGCATACCCACCCCGGCCGAAAAAGCTCCGTTTTTAGCACAGATGCCAGCCAAAAGAGCCGTTTGTACCCCCGTCGGACCCGATTTTTTGCCGGTAAAAGACCCCACGGCACCAAGACCATATCGTACGGTATGCATCACTCGTCCCACCATTTGGATAGGTTGGCGCCGGATTTGGGGGGCGCCACAGAGCCCCAAGAGCTAGGAAAGGTGTTTGTGGAAGGGAAGTGGTAAGTGTACGCGAAAAAAAAAAGCATTGCACAAAAAGAAGAAGACAATATACAGAATATGATGCCCCGGGCAAAGTGGGGGTCCCCTCCTCATGCGCGCACACAAAAACACACGACAAACACCAGCGCGCGCGGCATGCGCGCATGCATACCCACCCCGGCCCGAAAAAGCTGCCGTTTTGAGCACAGATGCCAGCCAAAGAGCGTTTGCAGCCCCGTCGGCCCCGACTTTTGCCCGGTAAAAGACCCCACGGCACCAAGACCATATCGTACTGTATGCATACACTCTGTCCCACCATTCTTGGATAGGTGTGGCGCCGGATTTGTGGCGCCACGAGAGCCCCCAAGAGCAGGAAAGGTTAATTTGTGGGGAAGGAAAAGCTGGTAAGTGTACGCGACAAAAACAAGCATTGCCACACAAGAAGAATGACAATATACAGCAATATGATGCACCCGGGCAAAGTGGAGGGTCTCGTTCCTCATGCGGCGCACACAACGAACACACTGACTAACACCAGCGGCGCGCGCATGCGCGCATGCATACCGACCCCGGGCCCGAAAAAGCTGCCGTTTTGAGCACAGATGCCGTCAAAGAGCCGTTTGCAGCCCGTCGGACCCGACTTTTGCCGGGTAACAAGACCCCACGGCACCAAGGACCATATCGTGACTGTAGCATACACTCTGTCCCCACCATCTTGGATAGGTGTGGCGCGGATTTGTGGCGCCACGAGAGCCCCCAAGAGCTAAGAAAGGTAGTTTGTCGGAAGGGAAAGCTGGTATGAGTGTACGCGACAAAAAACAAGCATTGCACACAAGAAGAATGACAACTCAATTACAGCATATGATGCCTCAGGGCAAATGGAGGGTCCCTCCTTCATGCGCGCAGACACAAAACGAACACACTGACTAACACCCAGCGCGCGCCAGGGCATGCGCGCATGCATACCCACCCCCGGCCCGAAAAAGCTGCCGTTTTGAGCACAGATGCCAGCCAAAGAGCCGTGTGCAACTCAACTATAGCATGCACTTCGTTTCTAACAATCATGTTTATTTAGCTATCAGGAGGAACAATCAAAGAGTCTGATATAATTAGTCAGGTTGCTGGTTACTAGAATGAGAAGTGTGGTCTTTTCAAAGTTTGAAACCTCTGATTTCAAAGAATGAATGAAAGAATGATTGATAAATGAATGAATGAATGAATGAATGAATGAATGAATGCAATGGAAGAGGGTGGGTGGCTCCGTGGGTAGGTTGGAATGACGCCGAGGAAGAGAGGGAGGGAGGGGACAGGAAGAACTGTTATTTATATTATGTATAATACCGTATATCGATCATATATTATAAATATATATAGATTATATGTATACTATATAGTATATATTTGTACATATACTATATATTGTGTTATATCATATTTTATATGGTCAACGAGTCTGGCGAGTCTGAACATAGATTCTTCGAAACACCACATGTACTCGAAGAACATCATCGTTTTAGCCATCTTGCGACACAAGTGTTATGTAGTAACGAATTTATGCATATGTGAGATCTACCATTGCCGCTCTCTAATCAATATATGCATTAGTACTTATATGTGTGCTCATACATTACTCATCTACCGATGTGCAAATCTTGGCTACTTTCTTTACAATGCACCCTTATAAGCATGTACGTTTCCATCATTCGTTTTGGGAAGCCCAGACTGTTACAAAGATGAGAGAGAGAAGACGAGTGATGAGAGTGAGATGACGAGAGAGAGATACCGGAGAGGAGAAGAGAGGAGAGAGAGAAGAGAGAAGATGAGAGAGAAGAGAGAAATGAGAGAGAGAGTAGAGAGAAGAGAAAGAGAGAAAAGAGTCAGAAGAGGAAGAAAGAACAGAATAAGAGGAGAAAGAGGAAAGAGAAAGATGGAGAAGAGAGAAGAGAACGGAGACAGAGACAGACAGAGACAGACAGAGACAGACAGACGTCAGGCAGGCAGCAGGCGAGACAGATGCATCACAGATCGCATGCACATACTAGGCACTTTCAAACACAATCAGTCAGTCATAAATAAGAACTCTAAGCAAAGACCTTGCTCAAATTTGTTTATTCTTAGTTCTTAAAAACCAACAACAAAGGGCTAGTGCATTTCTTGCATTAAAAAAACAAAAAAAACCACCCAACTTAAACTAGCTACTGGCAACACTTTAAGAAAACAAAAACAAATGACTAGTGTATTTCTTGCATTATAAAAAATCAAATTCAACAAACCAAACTAAACATCCTTCTGGCAACACATTTTTAAAAAAAAGGATTTGTGCATTTCTTGTCATTAAAAAATCAAAATCAACAACCCCAACTTAACATGGGTACTCACAACTACTTTGGAAAACCCAATGAAAAAGGACTAGTGCATTTCTCCTTCAATTAAGAAAACAAAAATCAACAACCCAACCAACAGGCTATTCCGCAACACTTAAAAAAATCCAACAACAAAGGACTAGTGCGTTTCTTGCATTAAAGAAACAAAATCAAAAAGTCGACTAACGTGCTACATGCAACACTTAAAAAAACACAAAAAACCCCAACAGCACAGGACTAGTACATTTCTTGCATTTAAAAAAATCAACAACCCAACTTAACATGCTACTGGCAACACTTCGCAAAAACAACAACAACAACAAAGGACTAGTGTATTTCTTGAATTAAAAAAATGAAAAACCCAACTTAACACGCTACTGGTAACAATTTAAAGAAAACCAACAACAAAGGACTAGTGCATTTCTTGCATTAAAAAAACAAAATCACAACCCAAACTTAACATTCCACTGTAAACTTTTAAAAAAGTCCCAACAACAAAGGACTAGTGATTTCTTGCATTAAAAAAACAAAATAAAACAACCCAACTTAACATGATTAACTGGTAACACTTTAAAAAACAACAACAACAAAAGACTAGTGCATTCCTTGCATTAAAAAATACAACCCAAAATTAGCAGGCTACTCCCAAGCTTTAAAAAAAAAAAAAAGCCAAAAAAAGGACTAGTGCATTTCTTCCATCAAAAATACAAAATCAACAACCCAATCTTAACACACTACTTGCAAAAACTTGAAAAAGACATGAACAACAAATGACTAGTGTATTTCTTGCATTATGAAAAGAAAAACAACCCAAACTTAACATGCTAATGGCAACGCTTTAAAAACAACCAACAAGAAAGGACATGTATTTCTTGCATTAAAAAAAACAAAAGCAACCCAACTTAACATAGTACTCCAACACTTGAAAAAAAAACCCCAGATGACATAGTGTATTTCTTGCATAAAAAAAAAATCAACAACCCAACATGCTACTGTAACACTTAAAAAAACAACAACAACAACAAAGGGCTAGTGTATTTCTTGCATTCAAAAAACAAAATCAACAACTGAACTTAGCATGCTATTGGCAACACTTTAAAGAAAACCAACAAACAAAGGACTTGTTTATTTCTTCCATTAAAAAAAACCAAAATCAACAACCCAACTTTACATGATACTCGCAACACTTAAAGAACAACAACAACAACAAGGAATAGTGCATTTTCTTGCATTAAAAAAAACAAACAAACAACAACAACCCAACATAGCAGGCTACACCCATGCTTTAAAAAAAACACCAAACAAACAAAGGACTAGTGCATTTCTTCCATTAAAAAACAAAATCAACACCCAACTTAACATACTACTTGCAACACTTAAAAAAAGAAAAAAAGAAAAAAAAGACTAGTGTCATTTTCTTGCATTTAAAAAAACAAAATCAACAACCCAACCTAACCATGCTACTGTAACACTTAAAAAGATCACAACAACAAAGAACTAGTGTATTTCTTGCATTAAAAAAACAAAATCGACAACCCAACTTAACATGCTACTCCCAACACTTAAAAAAAATAAAGGACTAATGCATTTCTTGCATTAAAAAAACAAAATCAACAACCAAACTTAACATGCTACTCCCAACTCTTGAGATAATAACAAAAGACTAGTGTACTTCTTGCATTATAAAAAGCAAAAATCAGCAACCAAACTTAACATGCTACTTGCAACACTTAAAAAAAAAGCAACAACAACAAAGGACTAGTGTATTTCTTGCATTATAAAAACAAAATCAACAAAACTTAATTTGCTACTTGTAACATTAAAAAACCCAAAAAAAACCCCAAAGGACTAGTGTATTTCCTCCATTAAAAAACAAAATCAACAACCCAACTTAACATGCTACTCAACACTTTAAAAAAACACACAACAAACAACAAAGGACTAGTGTATTTCTTGCATTAAAAACACGAAATGAACAACGCAATTTAACATGCTACTCCAAAATTAAAAAACAACAACAACAAACGGCTAGAGCATTTCTTACATTAAAAACAACAAAAACAACCAAATCTAGCATGCTTTTCCAACACTTAAAAAAAAATGAACAAAAAAGACTACTGCATTTCTTACATTAAAGAAGCAAAATCAACAACCCAATTTAACATTCTACTTGGAACACTTAAAAAAAAACACCCAACAATAAAGGACTTGTGCATTTCTTGCATTAAAAAAACAAAATCAACAACCTAATATAACATACTACTGGCAACAGTTTAAAAAAAAACCCAACAATAAAGGACTTGTGCATTTCTTGCATTAAAAAAAACAAAATCAACAACCTAACATAACATACTACTGGCAACACTTTAAAAAAACAAAAAAAACAATAAAGGACTTGTGCATTTCTTGCATTAAAAAAACAAAATCAACAACCTAACATAACATACTACTGGCAGCACTTAAAAAAAAACCCAACAATAAAGGACTTGTGCATTTCTTGCATTAAAAAAACAAAATCAACAACCTAACTTAACATACTACTACTGGCAACACTTTAAAAAAAAAGAGAGAAAAAGCCCAAAGGACTAGTGCATTTCTAGCATTAAAAAAAAACAAATTCAACAACTCAACTTAGCAGGCTACTCACAACACTTTAAAAAAATGAATAAGGATTAGTATATTTCTTGCCTTAAAAAAAAACAAATCCAACAACCCAACTTAGCAGGCTACTCCCAACACTTAAAAAAATGAATAACAAAGGATTAGTGTATTTCTTGCCTTAAAAAAACAAAATCATCAAACAGAACTTAACATCCTACTCACACTTAAGAATAAAACAAAGACAAAGGACTAGTGTATTTCTTGCATTAAAAAAACAAAATCAAGAACCCAACTTAACATGCTACTCGCAACACAAGAGAACCAACAGCAAAAAACTAGTGTATTTCTTACATTGAAAAAAACAAAACAAAACCCAAGTCAACATGCTACTAGCAACACTTAAAACAACAACAGCAACAACAACAAAGGACTAGTGTACTTCCAGCTTTAAAAAACAAAATTAATATCCCAATTTAACATGCCACTGTAACACTTAAACAACAACAACAACAACAAAGGACTAGTGTGTTTCTTGCATTAAAAAAAACAAAACAAAAAAACGAAATTAATATGCTACTGTAACACTTAAAAAAACCAACCCAACAACAAACGACTAGTGTATTTCTTGCATTAAAAAAACAAAATCAACAACCAACTTAACATGCTACTCCAACACTTTAAAAATAAACAAACAACAAGAAAGGACTAGTGTATTTCTTGCATGAAAAAAATAAAATCAAGCCCCAACTTGACATGCTACTGGCTACACTTTACGAAAAAAAAGAAGAAAGGACTAGTGTATTTCTTGCATTAAAAAAACAAAATTAACAACCCAACTGAACAAGCTACTGGCAACACTTAAAAAAAATACCAACAACAAAGGACTAGTGTATTTCTAGCATTAAAAAGAAAAATTAATAATCCAACTTAACATGCTACTGCAACACTTAAAAAAAACAACAACAACAAAGTACTAGTGTATTTATTGCATTAAAAAAAATCGAAAATTAAGTTAACATGCTACTCCAACACTTAAAAAAAAAGACAACAAAGGACTAATGCATTTCTTGCTTTAAAAAAAAAACAAAATCAACAACCCTACTTAACATGCTACTCCCAACACTTAAAAACAACAACAAAAGACTAGTGTACTTCTTGCATTAAAAAATCAAAATCAGCCACCCAACTTAACATGGTACTGGCAACACTTAAAAAAACAACAACAACAACAAAGGACTAGTGTATTTCTTGCATTAAAAGAAATACCACTTGCAACACTTTAAGAAAAAAACAACAACAAAGAACTGGTGCATTTCTTGCATTAAAAAAAAAAATCAACAATCTAAGCTAACATGCTACTGGCAACACTTTAAAATAAACCAATAACAAAGGACTAGTGCATTTCTTCCATTAAAAAAACAAAATCAACAACCCAAGGTAACACACTACTTGCAACACTTTAAAATAAAAAAAAAGAACAGCAAAGAACTAGTGTTTTTGTTGCATTAAAAATCAAAATCAACAAAACCAACTCAACATGCTACTTACAACACTTTAACAAAACAACCAACAACAAAGGACTATACTTCTTGCCTTAAAAATTAAAATGAACATCTCAACTTAACATGCTACTGGCAACACTTTAAAAAAAACAACAACAACAAAGGACTAGTGTATTTCTTGAATTAAAAAAAAAAGCATCCCAACTTAACATGGTACTGTAACACTTTAATAATAATATAAAAAAAACCCAACAAAGGACTAGTGAATTTCTTCAATAAAAAAACAAAATCAACAACCCAGCTTAACATGCTACTGGCACCAATTTACAGAAAAGCAACAACAAATGACTAATGTACTTTTCCCATTAAAAAAATGAAAAACAACCACCCAACTTAACATGCTATTGCAACACTTAAAAAAACAAACACCAACAATGGACTAGTGTATTTCTTGCTTTAAAAAAACCCCAACTTAACATGCTACTATCAACACTTTACAAAAACAAAAACAACAACAAAGGACTGGTGTATTTCTTGCAATTAAAAAACAAAATCAACTATCCAACTTAACATGGTACTGGCAACACTTTAAAGAAAAATGAACAAGAAAGGACTAGTGTATTTCTTGCATTAAAAAAAATCAACAACCCAACTCAGCAGGCTACTGGCAACACTTCGAAATAAACTAATAACAAAGGACTGGTGTATTTCTTGCATTAAAAAAATCAACAACCCAACTTAACACACTACTTGCAAAACTTTAAAAAAAAAAAAAAAAAAAAAAAAAAAAAAAAAAAAAAATATATATTATATATATATATATATATATATATATATATATATATAATATATATATAATATATATATATATATATATATAAAAAGACAAAAAAAAACCCCACTACAACAACAAAGGACTAGCCTATTTCTTGCATTAAAAAAACAAAATCAACAACACAACTTAACATGCTACTGGCAACACTTTAAAACAACAACAAAGGACTAGTGTATTTCTTGCATTAAAAAAACAAAATCAACAACCCAACCTAACATGATACTGGCAACACTTAAAAAAAAAACCAACAACAAAGGACTAGTGTATTTCTTGCATTAAAAAAACAAAATAAACAACCCAAATTAACGTGCTACTTGCAACACTTAAAAAAAAAACCCCAACAACAAAGGACTAGTGTATTTTTTGCATTTAAAAACAAAATCAACAACCCAACATAGCAGGCTACTCGCAACAATTTTTTTTAAAAACATTACAAAGGAATAGTGCACTTCTTGCATTAAAAAAACAAAATCAACAACCCAGCTTAACATGCTACTTGCAAAACTTTAAGAAAAAACACAAAAACAAAGGACTAGTGTATTTCTTGCATTAAAAAAACAAAATCAACAACCCAACTTATCATGCTACTCCCAACACTTAAAAAAAAACAACTAACAACAAAAGACTAGTGCATTTCTTGGTTTGAAAAAACAAAATCAACAACTGAACTTAACAGGTTACTGGCAATACTTTTAAAAAACATAAACAACAAAGAACTAGTGCATTTCTTCCATTAAAAAAAAATCAACAACCCAGCTTAACATGCTACTCCATCACTTTAAAGAACAACAACAACAAAGGACTAGTGTATTTCCTGCATTAAAGAAACAAAATCAAGAACCCAACTAAACATGCTACTGGCAAAATTAAAAAAAAAAAGCAAAGGACCAGTGTATTTTTTGCATTTAAAAACCAACAACCCAACTTAATATGCTACTTGCAACACTTTAAAAAAAAAACCCAACAAAGGACTAGTGTATTTCTTCCCTTAAAAAACAAAATCAACAACCTAACTTAACATGCTACTCGCAACACTTTAAAGAAAACAAACAAAGGACTAGGGTATTTCTTCCATTAAAAAAAACAAAAATAACAACCCAGCTTAAGGAGCTACTGCAACAATTAAAAAACAACAACAAAAAAACAAAGGACTAGAGTATTTCTTGCATTAAAAAAACAAAATCAACAACCCAACTGAACATGCTACTGGAACACTTAAAAAAACAACAAAAAAACCCAAAGGACTAGTGTATTTCTTGCAATAAAAAATCAAAATCAACAACCGAACTTAACATGTACTGGCAACACTTTAAAAACAACAACCAAAAAAATGGACTAGTGTATTTCCTGCATAAAAAAAATCAATAACCCAACTTAACATGCTAGTTGAACACTTAAAAAAAACAACAACTAAGGACTAGTACATTTCTTGCATTAAAAAAAACCCAAAGCAAACAACCCAACTTAACATGATACTGCAACACTTAAAAAAAAAAGCAAACAAAGGACTAGTGCATTTCTTCCATTAAAAAAACAAAATCAACAACCCAACTTAACATGTTACTCGCAACACTTTAAAGAAAACCAACAACAAAGGACTAGTGTATTTGTTGCATTTAAAAAAGTAAATCAACAACCCAACTTAACAATACTACTCCAACATTAAAAAAAAACACAAAAAAAGGACTAGTGTATTTCTTGCATTAAAAAAACAAAATCAACAACCCAACTTAACATGCTACTCCAACACTTAAAAAAAAACCAAAAAAAAAACAACCACAACAAAGGACTAGTGCATTTCTTGCATTAAAAAAACAAAATCAACAACATAACATGTTACTTGCAACAGTTTAAAAAAACAACCAAAAAAACAGCAAAGGACTAGTGTATTTCTTGCATTAAAAAAACAAAATCATCAACCCAACTTAACATTCTACTGTAACATTTTTTTTAAAACGAACAACAAAGGACTAGTGCATTTCTTGAATTAAAAAAACAAAATCAACAACCCAACTTAACATGCTACTGGCAACTGCTTTAAAGAAAACAAACAACAAAAGCTAGTTCATTTCTTGCATTAAAAAACAAAATCAACAACACAACTTAAACATGCTACTGGCAAGACTAAAAAAAAAAGCCCCAAAAAAACCAACACAGGAGTAGCTTATTTCTTGCATTAAAAAACCAAAATCAAAAACCCAACTTGATATGCTTCTACAACACTTTAAAAAAACAACAAAGGACGTGTTTTTCTTGCATTCAAAAAACAAAATCAACAACCCAACTTAACATGCTACTTACAACTCAAAAAAAAAAAAAAAAAGGACTGGTGTATTTCTTGCAATAAAGAAACCAAAACAGGTCAGATACACAGTCTCTCTATAACCACTCCCCCCCTCCTTCCAAATTCATACAGATGTGAACTTATCATTCCTGCTAAACATTCTTATAACCTTCCTCCTCCTCCTCTGCCCCCCCCCCCCCTTCCTCCTCCTTCTCACCTCAAGTAACTAAAAGACAACCTTTCAAGCATTTTATATCAACACTGGCATGCACCTGTGCATGCAAACATGTGCTCAGGTCTCTACCTTTACACACTACTACATGGACAGTCTTGTTTCACTTCATAAACCTTTTATAAATGTACAAGCATACACTCATGTTCCTTCATTTTCTTCACATAAAGTGTATAATGTAAAATTTACAGCAATATGCTATTTACTATTTTTGCCTCCTGCATAGATTTAAAAAACAACAACACACTATTGCCATTTTTGTGATAGTCATAGGACAAGATCACTTTGATCTTATATCTAAATCAACATAGGGAAAAAGCTTTTTTAAAAAACCAA
Source organism: Stramonita haemastoma (assembly GCA_030674155.1). Lineage (NCBI taxonomy): Eukaryota > Metazoa > Mollusca > Gastropoda > Neogastropoda > Muricidae > Stramonita > Stramonita haemastoma. The sequence continues at coordinate 23,858 of JASPKP010000866.1, read as the reverse complement.
AACCACCATCACAACAAAAACCAACAAAAATCCACTTAAGACACCACTGGCTGCTCATACACCAAACATCGTCCAAAACTAAAAATAGCAATTATGATATCCCTAACTGCCTTGTCCACTTAAAAGAAATACAACACACACACACACACACACACACACACACACACACACACACACACACACACACACACACACACACACACACACACACACACACAACACACAGACCGAGTGTCTTCATTCTTACTGACCTAAACATACTTTCTACCACTTATGTTAACACCACATGTCCTATAATACTTTGTGGCCACCCCCCCCCCCCCACTCCCCTCTATTCGCACTAACATTCAGTGCCCATGACTTCTTACCTCCCCCTATCCACCACACTCAGTCACTTTTTATCTCCCCTCTATTTACACACATTCAGTCATCACTTATTATCTCCCCTCTATCTACACACATATTCAGTCATCACTCATTCCCATAGACCTAAACATCTTAACCCTCTGTCCCTCCTAGCATCTTTCCCTAAACCCCCCCCCCTCTCTCCATCTTCAGCCCAGGGAATAGGAAGAGGGGGGGGGGGGGGGCTCTCAGTGTAAATAGTATCCCCACCTTCTGGAAACTCTGTGCTAGGAATTCCCTCTTTTTTATCCCTCTCTTTCTTTCTGCCTTGTTGTTTTTCTTCCCTCACCTCCTTGTCTATTTTCTGCTTTCTTTGTCTATTCTCCTGCCTTTTTTCAAGACTAAAATAAAATAATCGTCTCCCATGCTGAAGTCTGATGCACTAGGCCGCACTTCATGCGCTTAAAGGCAGGCATTTTCACTCATATCACAATGTTTGCTGTCTGCACTTTAAGGATGAAGAAGATATTCTAAAACCACCCCCAACTCCTGGAGACAATTGTTTTGCCAGAGTGTCAGCATGTACCAAGGAATCTACCTGCCATTTGTGTCCACATGTGGGGCCAGGGTTAGAGTAACTGTAAAGGTTAGTTGTAAAGGGTTAGGGTTAATGTTAAAGATTAATATTGGGATAAGGGTTGTCAGTCGTTGGCTGGTCTGTCTGCATGCATGCATGTGGACACAAGAATAGGTAGACACTATGGTATCCCCGGATTAAAAATTTAGCCTAGCCAGGAAACCAGAAGTGTTAAATTACTCTAATGAACACTCCTATCAATACCTAGAGTTTTTGTTGGACTTCAGTGTTCGGGTTTTTAATAAGAAAATTCCAATTTAGTTATGGGCAATGTATCTGACATTTTTTTTAACAAGTTTTCTCCCTTTAAAAAGAAACCATTACGCCCTAAGCAAATGGACTTCATAGCCGACACTTTTGAACAAGTTCCTATTTT
>JASPKP010000866.1:0-20000 GCA_030674155.1 Stramonita haemastoma | reverse complement strand
GGAGAGGAGTGTGTGTGTGTGGTATGTGTGTGTGTGTAGTGTGTGCGTGTGGTAGTGTGTGTGATGTGTGCGAGTGTAGGGAGTGTGTGTGTGTGCGCGTATGTGTGATTAGAGTGTGTGCTGTGTGTGTTGTGTGTGTGTGTGTTGTGTGCGTGTGTGTGTGTGTGCTTTGGGTGTGTGTGTTTTATGAGTGTGTGCATGTGTGTGTTGTGTGTGTGTGTGTGTGTGTGTGTGTGTGTGTGTGTGTGTGTGTGGTGTGTGTGTGTGTGTGTGGTGTGTGTGGCGCGCGCGCGCGCGCGCGTGAACATCCTTTATTTATCCTTTCTCATCTAGAGCTCCCCTGTGAACCGTAGGCGCATTCCGACTTCGGGGTTAATATCTAGATACGCCACCGTGCATGCGGTTTTCTGTCTTTTTTCTGTTTAAATGTCTTCCCTTTCATGGTCTACTCATCTAAACGGTGGAACAGGTTTTTAATGTGCGCAATTTGTAGTGGGTGAGTTAGCACATGGGACCTCAGTTTATAGTCTAATCGAAGGGCTTTCGGGGGAGTGGAGTTGGTATTGACTGAACCTTTAGCACATGTTTCTGACTGGAACCTGTAGCACATGTTTCTGACTGGTACCTGTAGCAAGTACATTTTCTGCTATTGACTGAACGGTGAAGTCAGACTACACGGGCTTGAAGAAAGTCGACCAACTGCCTAACCCATGATTTCTCTCCCCTGACGATCATCTTGGTTACGGGACTTGCTGATACTGATGCTCTCCCTTTGTTGAAACAGGCAGGTCATGAGGGCTTGTCCTCACACATCACTGTCAGGTCAGGTCAGGTCAGGTCAGGTCAGGTCAGGCCACTGGATTCCTGACTCACAGCCCCTGAAAGCAGAAAGTCGTCATCAGTAAGACTGAAAACCTTACTTGTTTTATTGGCTTGGTTGTTGAAAAAATTTGATTTCGCTACTTTTTCCCTGTTCATCGGCTAGACCTTCCAAAATCACCAATGGCGAGATTTAGCATATGACATCGTTTACCCACTGTTAAAACAGCTACATTCCGACTTCGGGGATGATGTCTACACACGACATCAGTGTGCGTGCGTTCTTGAGATTTTTTCATCTGTTCCTGCCGGAATGCCATAGCCTACTCTTCTCAAAAACGGAACGGATTTTAACATGTGCGCAAGATGTTCCGCGTGCGTTTGCAGGAGGGGCCTTGTGTTATAGTCTCAACCAAACCTTTTGTGAAGAGTGAGTTGGGTACTGATGTTAACTTAGCAAAAATAATCTCAGTTATCAAGTACACTACTACTTTTGCACATCATTTTTTTTCTGAATGAATATCCAAGCAAGGAGGCATTCTTTCAACACAATAAGCAGCAAACAAATCAAAGTGCGCGCGCACAAACACACACAACACACACACACACACACACACACACACACACACACACCACACACACACACACACACACACACACAAAACACATACACACACGTAGGCACGCAAACACACACACACACACAGATAGAGAGAGACAGAGACAGATTCAGAGACAGAGACAGAAACAGAGACAAAAACAGAGAGACAGAGAGACACATAGTCTTTACAATAAAAAAAAAACAGACTTAATCGACTCATAGTATTTTACCAGAAGCCAACTGTAGTTTGCTCAGACTTGACGAGCTAAAACACCCACTACCTGAATCATGCAGCATAAAGTCACTCCACTTTACCTGCACACTTCTTACATAATACTTACATGTTCTAAACATTTGATGAAGTCAAGTTTCCAGACGATGGGCCCAGTTTTGAGGAAACGGCTCCGGGATGATCCACATGACTCACCACAGAAGAGGACTCTCAGATGACCCACAAGACCACTCACCAGATTAGGACCAGCGTGGAATAAAGTCTGGGAAGGAAGGAGCCTAAGGAAATGCTGTGAACGTGAAAGGTGACAAAGCCACAGTCCCTCGTGACCGCTGTCTCAAAACCTTTGTAGGATATGATGTTTTCCAACATCAAGATCATTGTAGGTGGTGGTGTTTACACCAAGATCACTGTAGGTGGTGGTGTTTACGGACCCAAGGTTACTGTAGGTGGTGGTGTTTACGGACACAGGATCGCTGTAGGTGGTGGTGTTTACGGACAGCAGGATCCGTAGGTGGTGGTGTTTACGGACACCAAGATACGCTGTAGGTGGTGGTGTTTACACCAAGATCCTGTAGGTGGTGGTGTTTCGGACACCAAGATCGCTGTAGGTGGTGGTGTTTACACCAAGATCACTGGTAGGGGTGGTGTTTACGGACACCAGATCACGGTAAGTGGTGGTGTTTACGGACACCAGGATCACATGTCACCAAGATTGCGCTCCTTTCATCTCTGGCCCAAGTTTTATTCCCTAGTTTTTAGTTTATATTTTTCATTTCTATTTTTTTTTGTTTTATAAATTTTCATTTCTAAACACCATGTCCTATTTTATTTCTCGTTTTTAAAATGGTTTATGTTTTATCTCATTTATTTTATTCCCTATTCTATGCTTTATTTTCTATTTTATTTTATCTACTTTATCATTGAGCAAGGACTGAGGAAGCAATCAGAAGTGTGGTGCCCAGCGATCGTTTGACGGCAGGTTACTGACCGGGCAGTCAGTCCAAAGTCCAGCAAATGAACGAGACCCGAGTGGACTGGACTGGCCTCGACTTGTGACGGGAAAAAGTTGAAAACCGCACGAGCGCGAAAGGAATGGAGGAGGAGGGGGAGGAAGCTGGTTGACAAATCTCCAGGAGTGCCCCAAGACTACGGGATAGGAGAAAGGTGAAGGTTGGAAATGTGCAGGTGAGACAGGTGTCCCTTTTGTGTGGAGACCATTGTCCAGACGTCTCACAGCTGGTTGTGTTGTGTTTCTGGTCGTGCCTGTGAAATCGGTTGTTGCAAGGCGGCAGTAGTGTGGTCAGTGGCTGTGTGCATGCTGACTGACCTCTGTAGACTTTCCACTGTGCAAGACTGCATGCAGTACGGATACAGCTCACTGTGTGCGCTGCGCTTTGTTTTGTGATGCCAACGGTTACGCAGACTCATGCAAATGCATCGGAATAATTCCAACAAGAGCTCTGTGGCTGAATTCGGTGTGATCGGGAAGCATGCTGGAACCTCCATGAAGAAAGTGAAGCACTGGAACAGAATGATATTCCCAGTCTGAAAACCCAAGCCCGCTGCCGAAGTCGAGATGCGCGGGGCCTGACTTGTCAGGCGCTTAACCGCAGCGCAACGCATTTTCGCTCATATGACAGACAGCAATAGTTGCTGTCTGAGCGTTCAAGGTAGAATAAGTTCCGATATTTTCCTGTAGACCCAGATCCGGAAAAAATACGGAAAAAACATTCAAGGCTTTGCTGCATGTCAAAATCGAATGCTGGGCCTGACTTGTCAGGCACTTAACGGCAGCACTCCTATGACAGACAGCGCGAGTTGCTGTCTGAGACAGTGTTGGACAACGAACCAGAAGCAGAAGCTTCTTTGCATTTCCTGTGACTTCATTCCCTACCCTTTTATTGACCAACACAGGCTTAACCAGTGAGAGTCATGCGGTCATGGATTGTGAGGTTAGGAGGTCAAAGGTTGCTGCCAAGTTGCTAAAAGCAAAGACATACATCCAGGTGTGATTGATAGTTTAAATAGAAAGCGTATACGTGTGTGGAGGGAAAGTGAGGGAGGAAGGGAGAAAAAAGGAGAGGGGGGGGGGAAAGAGAGAGAGAGAGAGAGAGAGAGAGAGAGAGAGAGAGAGAGAGAGAGAGAGAAGAGAGAGAGAGAGAGAGAGAGAGGAGAGAGAGAGAGAGAGAGAGAGAGAGAGAGAGAGAGAGAGAGAGAGAGAGAGAGATAGAGAAGACAGACAGACAGACAGACAGACAGACAGACAGACAGACAGACAGAGAGCAGACAGGGACAGAGAGAGAGGGGGTAGGAGCGAGAGGGAGGGAGGGGGGAGGAGAGGGGGAGAGAGGGTGGGGGGAGAGAGGGGGGGGGAGGGGGAAGAGAGGAAGAGAGAGAGAGAGAGAGAGAGAGAGGGAGAGAGAGAGAGGAGAGAGAGAGAGAGAGAGAGAGAGAGGACAGAGACAGAGAAGAGACAGAGACAGAGAGAGACAGAGAGAGACAGAGACAGAGAACTTTACTTCACTACAAAAAACAAATAAACAAAATACATAACCAAACAAGTTTAACACGCACAAGATTTTCCCTCAGAAAACAAAAAGTTGATATGAACAAAATCATGACAAAGATCTGTGTGTGTGTGTGTGTGTGTGTGTGTGTGTGTGTGTGTGTGTGTGTGTGTGTGTGTGTGTGTGTGTGTGCGTGTGCGTGTGCGTGCGTGTGTGTGTGCGTGTGTGTGTGTGTGTGCGTGTGCGTGTGTGCGAGCGCGTGTGTGCGTGTTTGTTTATGTATGTCTGAGTGTGTGCGCGTGCGTGTGTGCGTGTTTGTTATGTGTGAGTGGGTGTGTGTGCATGTAAGCACGTGCCTGTGCCTGCCTGTCGCCAACAGGCCTACGTGCATGGACTAGACATTCACATAATTAAATTATGATGCCAAGTATATCTGGTGTCTACCAAAAAAACTAATAAATTTCACGGTACTTACATTGAGATGATGGCTGAAGTTCCACGTCACCGTACCAACAGTGGCAATGACAGCCATCACAGCTACAACACAACAAGCTTGTCGGCCTGAAGTCCTGCTGGTTGGGCGTTCCTGCTTTTCTCTGCAGTCCCTCAGTGAACAGACAGCTCAGTCTCTGCAGTGAAGGCAGCAGTACCTGCAAATTCCGCCGTATAGCTTCTTGGCCACATGTGGGGGGGGGGGGGGGGGAGTCAATGCTTCTTTCACAGTGTCTTGTGTAGCGGAGCAGGGCTGTTGCACATCTCTAGTCTGGCCGCCAGTCTTGCAAGGGCAATGTTCTGTGTGGTCTGTGTGGAGTTTCAAGTTCTCTCCTTAAATTGTCCTTTCCTTGGTTACAAAAGTCTTCCTCTCGAGAGAGCAAAGTCGTTCCTTGGCTGTGGTTTCGGTGGCTGCGGTGGTGGTGGTGGTGGTGGTCTGCTGTTTCCATTGTCAGCCGTCTTGATAACACAAGGCTTCTCTTCTCCTTCCATTTATGTCCAACAGTCAGTAGTTTCACCATTATTAACACTTTTGGTGAAATGCATGTGTGTGTGTACCTAATCACCATTTCATCTTCATAGTCCTTATCTGGTCGGGGGCGGGGGAGGGGGAGGGGTTGGAAAGTGGTCGGCATTTACACATAGGCTGTCACTTCAGGGTACCACGGTCGCTTGACCCACCGGCAGGCTGGCGGTTTGAAGTGCCCCCACACCACCTGGACTGGTGGGCAGGGTGTGAGGTGCCAGACCACACAAAAAAAGTTGAGTGGGGCGGGGGGAGCGAGGTAGGTGGGAGGGAGGAAGGGAGTGGGGTGGAGGTGGGTGAGACAATTATATGTATAAAACTAAGTAAAACGTGGTCCTGAAGGTGGAGGTTCGAGGCCAGAGGAAAGTGTGAGGGCCCATCAACACAACACTACAACATCACCGCCCTCAAGAAAAAAAGCAGAAGGGCATCCTAGGAGAGTATAATAATATAAAGGGTCTCAGCAGCAGACTCCTCATTCAAAAGACACAGATAGGTCTCAGCAAGCGACTACAGCAGTCGGTGATGGAGGTAGTACCAGCCAGTTATCCCCAGCCAGTCAGCCACTCTATCTTAGGGAAGACTGTAACCCTCCTGCCGACCCTACAGCACCCTACTAACAGACAACACTAATCGATGCAGTACCGAGCTGAGTGCACCAAGAAAAAATATCAAATCCCATTTGCGTAAGGAGAGGGGTGGTGGGTCCTCTAATACTCCTAAATAGCAATACAATAAATTTACACACACACCGAAAAATATGTCAAACGCGAAAACCCGACTACTATGCAAACCTTGCACGCCCGACCTTGAGGCGTAAATAAACCCAGCGAAACCAGCTGACGCACACAATTCTTCAACTCTCGAGCGCGCGATTTATCAAAACACGCACATCCCCTAATCATGAGATGACAAATATCAACAAACAAAAGTGTGAATAGATCGTCCACTCTGACACGGGATTAAGGAAGAAAAAAAGCGAAAGAGCAACATCAAAGCCAGGCGTACACCTCATAATATAAATAGAAGAATAAACAACTATCTCCGAGATAGAGGATCAAAACAAAAATTATCACAAAAACCACACAGAAGCGATCTACATAGTATAAAGGGGACTACTCACAATCAAGTAAACTAAGAAAACTCAGATAGAGTAGTTGAAATCTAAACGCAGAAAACGCTCCTTGCTTTACTCTAACTCCATCCACCCAGCACGTCATATACGATTATCTAGACATTGCATGACGAATACTACACTACTGCACCACTAACAGCACTAAATTAATGCTCCCGCCGGATGTGCGCGCTCCTCTCATGCAAGTAGCCGAAGCTATTAATAAGTCCACTTTACAGGTACTCCAGATGTCCTATACCACATCCAGCGTACGTCAGCCGCCACTACCTACCGGGATAGCTAGGGAATTGAACACGTGCACCAGTCCTATCGCCATACACCCCAAAAAAAGGTCCCACATTCCAAGCATAATCTACAAAACCTACCAACCACTAAACCTCGCACTGGCGAACCGCAGACACGAAAACAGACTGGTACTAGTACACGGTGAGGTATTAATATCCGAACCTGGAAGGTTTGTTGCGTAATCCAAGAATGTATCCAACTTTCAGAAACCATGCAACCACAGACAATACACCGACACCCTCAGCGGATTAAACAATCATAAAACCAAACCGCCCTGCGTATCAATCACAAAATGACTACGAACTGGGCGAAACACACGCATCAATAATACAGTTTTGCGAGCTACCCTAAACTCCGCGTAATGGCGTCCTATTCGCACTCTCACATACTATTCATATTGATTTTATACGGATGCACAACGCTGAGCCGGCGCTGAGCTGTCACCAGAACCTGCATCCGCTCACACACCCATACACCACCAACGCGGTGGTCTTATAACACTCGAGCCACACTGGATGGACTATCGGGGGCCAAAAGACCCCTAAACTACCCCCACATTCACGACACCCAACCTAGCCAAACCCTCAGCAGCTCACTCAAGCGTGAGGAGCCGAACACCAAATACATCTATAGTCGGGCAAAGATAAGTCATTCTATCTAGGAGTGGATGTGGAGTGTGCGTTATCACACATGCGCGTGTATGTCGCAAAATCGCTCGAGATCACAAGATCACAACACACTCTCGAGTTTATGAGTGTTCTCCCCTACCGACAACCCGCGCGACGCACTATAAGACACGCCGCTCCCTTAGGTCTACGCGTACCACCAATTTCATAGCGCGAAGACACTGTCTAGCATCAATGTACAAAACACACTCATAAATTACTGCGTATCTCTCCCACTCCAGCATTGCGAGAGATACTAAGATAAAACTCCACCAATCCCACACACACCAACAAAAAACAGCGTACATTTTCGAGAATACTGGAAGTTGAGAGCACACAACAAAAATAAATACTTTCGTGTAGATACTCTTTCTCAGGACAGTCCAATCAAATCTTTCACATCTGTAACGAGGGTGGTTTTTTTTTTTTTTTTTTACATCATTATCTACCAACACTACTCTTATTTTAAAGGTCTTTCAAGATATTTCACTCTAATCTCATTGTAGAGTATTACATATAATAACTAAAATAACTCTTACATTTCTCCACACTCTATGAGAGTGAGAGTCGAGATGATGAGTGAATCCTAAGTACAAAATTACAATTAAAGAATTAGTACAATCTTGAATCGACAAGCTAATAGTGGGGGGGGGCAAGTATGGCCGTGGTGGTTAACAATTGAGCTTGTGATTCCACAAGCCAAAGACACCACAACAGGGGATTTCCACATGAGGGTATTTTTCCTCTGGAGTTCACATCATGCCAACTCCACTCCCACATAAATCCTTTGGATAAGACTAAAAAAACAACAGTCCCATGTGCGAAATGCACTGCAGAACATTCTGCCCCCACTCGTTTCGAAACCTATAATCTCTCTACCCTTTTGGAAGTCCGGCCATTGCTTACGGCAAAAACAGATGACAATATTTTCATTTAAAAAAAAAGCTCCCCCCCCTCTTAATACATTACAGTTGTGCTTAGACACCATCTGCCCGAACTCACATCTATATTGAGCACGACTAATAGATCTCGTGCGAGCACTCTCATCATCTTGGCTTTCAAAAGCACAGTCCCACCTCCAGTACACCACTTAAACACTACTCACCTCCGCCGCAACCTCGCAAAAAGTGTCATCAACTGCGCGCCCCACATCATCCACGCTCTCCGACGAGGATTTCCACACCACCATAACACACCAACTACAACACACTATACCTCCAAAACACACACCTACAAACGCTACAATATCAACCGACACCTACCACATAACAAACAGAATCACACGCTAACTTAGAGATAATCAAATACGACCTACCATAATAAAAGATATCACACCAAACTGAGCTCAACAACATACTCCTCCTATCAAACTCCTAAACACAATATCACTGTATTGTAAGGGACGCGTCTGTGTAAACAAGTACACAACCACGTACCATTGAGTGAGTGTATGCGCGAGAATAGATTTATGAAGGTGCGTTTACTAATCACTAAACAGATTCAACATTATCTATCTATATCTATCTCTCTCAGGGTGAAATGAAAAAACGTATACCAATTCTACACGATAGTAAGTTATTTATAGTAGGTCTAGTCGCAATAGTGATAGCGTGTGGGAATAAGGTCAAAGCAAGAAACAAAAAGATTCCTGTAAACGAGCTCTACCTGAGAGAAAACATGTACATACTGCTTTGATAACACATCTGCATCACGAGTATAAAAGGAAGTGAGAACAGTGTGAGGGGGTAACTGAGTAGAATTGAGCTCAAAATCTAATTTGAGTATGTTTCACATCACACATATTCTTTAACATGAGATTTACACGCATGTAAGGTCTACAGAGAAAGGGCGTAGAAGTAAAAAAATATAAAAACTTAGATACCATAGGTGCTTATAACACACAGACTAATATTATCTAACTACATACTTAATTATTGGTTGCTGAATTCAGTTCTAGCGGACAAAATATGACACAGGATGTGATATAATATTCGGAGAAATTATAATATATTATAGACTGATTTGAACATAGATATGGGTGCAATGATACTCATATTAAGAAAATAATATTTATCTATGGGACAAAATGATTTACACAGGTGAGTATGAATACAAACAAGAATTGATAAAGAATAAGTCGTTTCACACGAACTTAAAATATGTGGGTTAAGAATGAGGAGATAGTCTATTAAAGTTATCTATATTGCATAGACATATCTCTGGGACAAATGTAAACACACTTATTAAGGAACGTTTAAATGTGAGTTAGTGATGGGATATCTATCTACATTCTCTACACAAAAGGGCATTAACACCTTATTAACCAGTACAAACATAAAATATATTATCATATATACAAAATAATAGAAATTAGAACAATTATATTAGCACACTATAAAGCACAATAAGAAAAAAATGAGAATAAAATCAATCATATAAAAAAGAAAGCGTAAATAAATTAAATTAAATTATAGTTGACTTATCTATGTTAACACAATGGTAAATTTTTGAGTAAAATGGATATAATTGAATATGGATTTTGGGTTTGTTTGTAATGTTGTGAAATTAAATTGTTGTATGTTGCTAAAGTAATATTATACTGACTGTGACGAGAGACAAGTGAAAAATAAACTGTCAGTCTATCGAGAGTAAGCATGTAGGGGGAAGAGAGTTGTGTTATTGTATAGTACTGTCAAAGTTATTCATTGATGACAGATTGTAGGGAGAGACAATATCATAAAAGATGGAGGTCTAAGGAGACTCTTGAGTCGTTTAATTGAAAGAGCAAATATACACATGATCGTTATAAAAAAATTTAGGAGAGGGGTGAGGGGAGAGTATGGATTTGTAGGTGGGGAGGGGAGGGTGTTGGGGAGGGGTAGGGGGGGGGGGGGGGCGGGTAGTTAAAAATTTTACACTTATGAATAATTAAAATGTTATATTTAAATATTATAATCTATAACTAAAAATATCATAATCACCATCAAAAAATAACAATGAATTATTTTATAAAATAATCTAATCACAGCATACACTCTAAAATTATATTAACATGGCTAGTATAAATACACTCTTAAAAAATCAAAATATATAAAAAGTTAAATAGAATAGGGACAGACTCTATTGATCACACATATATGTATTCAATCATATAATATTAATGAATTAATATAATAGCGTATATCACTAAATAAAATAAATTTAAATTTAAATATTATGGAGAGCATATGAGTAGAACATTTCAACATCAATAACCCCACTTACAATAAATATTACATAAATAAATAAATAAGATATCAATGATAGAAGAGACTAAACTTAAACAAGCCGGTGGAAATAATCTAACAAGTAAATAAATGAATATTGTTAATTAATAGAAGAATACAGAATCATGAGGTGTGATACTCAATATGCAATGACACAATAACTCTACTCTTTTAGACAAATTACAACAACAAAGTGGTATCTACAGAGATATTGAAGAAAGTGGGGGAGATTGGAAAGAGAGAGTAATATAATATAGGGTTTTGGAGTGGGAGTGATATATGGGTGGGGTTTTTTGATGTTAAGGGGGTTTATTTTGGGGGAGGGGGGTAATTTGATAGTTTGGATAATGGTGGGGTTTTGGGGTTTTTATGGGTTGAATGGGGGTATTGTGAGATGATGGGTGGGGGTATTGTGAGAATGTAGGGAATTGGATTGTGTATGGTGATATTGTTGGTTGAGTTTTGTGATTTTGGGGATTTTTGGTTTGGGATGTGGGTGAGTGGGTGTGGAGGTTTTGTTTTTTTTTTGATATTTAGTGTGTGTTTGGGTTTTTGGTTTTGGATTGATTGTTTGTGGGGTATTTTTTATTTATAATATAGTTTTTTGTTATTTTTTTGGTTGTGGGGTGGGGTAAGAGGGTGGTTGTTATAGTTATTTTGGTGAGGTGTTTTTGTGATGTAGTTGTTTGTTTTTTAAGTATATGTGATGAGAGGAGGAGGTAAGATATATGATACGAAAAATATTAAAAGAATACATTAAGATCTTCAGATTATTGAATATATAGGAATATGAGAAAAAATGTAGAAAACAGAAAGTCTCGAGAAAAAAATAAAGATACCTTAAAGGAATTTTATTAACACTAAAATCACACTCAATTAATTTGATTTCATGAGAGCTAATGAGAGAACATACACAATAAAGGACAAAAAAATGTGATAAGTAAAACACACAAGATTAGATATAGTAAATGAATATTATTCACACCAAAACACAAGATTTTAAATATAGATAATAAAATATAGATAGAGTTGTCACACGAGTTTAAATTGTTGTGTTTTTTGTTTTGTGTTGTTTTTTAGTGTTTCATCTGTGGTTTTGTATTGTTTTGATATATGTGATTGTGTGTTTTTTGGTTTGTTTTGACATTATATGATAGAAGATAACCACACTATAAAATAACCACAGATTTATGTGTAGCTGATTTTGAATATCTGTTGTTAAGAAGGTGAGGTTATGTTGTTTTTAGGTAATATGTTTAATGGGAGAGGATAGTTTATTCATGGTAGATTATTAATTGTTAATTAATAATTAATTATTTTTTTATTTTTTTATTTTAATTATGTATTTATTAATTCAATTAAATTTGCTCTATGTGTTTAATACCTCACATAAGAGATTTTATTTATTTGTTGTAAGAAATAGTTACAAGTTTAAGTATTTATGTAATGTATTGAAAAGTTTATAAAGTACATTAACATGTATTGGAGGAGGATGAGGAGAGAAGGAGGAGGAGGACACAATAAAATTGAAAAATTATGAACAAATGATTAGTTCTACAAGTATCATATTTAGCTAGATTCACTAAATTAAAAGATTCACCCTCACAAATTATTAAGATGACACATGTGACACATAGTATTCACATTAACACATACATATTAATTATAAGTAGAGAATGATTATAACTCAAATAAATAATACAAATATCAATATTATATAAAACTGATTGAACGTATATAAAAATTAACATAAAATTAGTGTGTAAAGAGTGTGAAATGTTTTGAAAATTATATAATATAATATTTGAGAGATCAAGAATTTGGTGAAGTTCTTTTCTACTTTTAATACACTTTTTTCGAAATTTCCAGGTGTGTAGTGTTATTTCACTATTTAGACGCTAAGGAAATCAAGCTTATTGTAAATAATCTTGGTTTTTTGTGTGTGTAAAAGGAATTATTTAAGCGCTATTGAGCAAATTTGTGTGTTAATCGTTTTGGATTTTGTTTTTTTTTTTGTTAGATAGTAATTTATGTTTTGGTTATAATTTTGGCTTGTTTTTATTAGAATATTATCCTATATAGGTGAAGTTCTATCTCTATAGTTACAAACCACAAAAAAGGATAGAAGGAGTTTTTTTGTGTTCAGTGGTTGGTCTTTAATAGTATTGAGAATGGTGTAGGGATGGGGGGAGGAGGAGGAGGTGATATTATCAACGATGGTTGTTTCTGTTAAGTGGATTAGATTATGTGTATAAGTTTTTTGTTAACTAAAAATCATTAAGAGTAGAGTAGTACTAAACTATTTTGTAGGATAGAATATAAATAAGATGAGTTTCATATGATTGTTACTAAGAAATAGTATTTAGTGAGAGATATAAAAGTAGATGACATAAAAATAATCTTGGTAGAGTATGAATAGATGTTTGTTTTTTTATATATTTATTTAAAAAAGTTTATGTATGAACACAGATTATTGGGAGAAAAGCATGAGAGTATAGTTCGAAATGAAATAGTTGTACAATAATCTTATTAATCTTAATTAAAAAAATCAAAATCGATAATATCATAAATATGATCTTTGTAGATTGTGGAGAGTTATTCTCAACTTAATATAATGAGAAATAGATAGATTGTTACGGTAACACACACTTAAGTTTATTTTAAGTAATCATTTGTTGTTATAGAAAAATATTGTGGTGAGGGGGATTATGATTTTGGTATGAGGGTTGTGATGGGAGGTGAAATGTTAGAGAGTGATTTGTAGTATTAATAATGGTCTTTAGAGAAACGGAGTGGAATTTAAAGAATTAATAGAGAGGTACCTGGATTTGTGTTAGTGTGTGTGTGGTAAACTAATGGGGAGTAGATTTAGACATACTCTTAATTTATAGAAATAATAGAGTAGGAGAAACACAAAGAGAAAGTGGATTGGGGAATGAGGTAAGAGCGAGAGAAAAGAAAATCTTTAAAACTTAAAATAAATAAATCAAAAAATGAGAATGACGAGAGGGTAAGTGTGTTGGGTGGTTAGGATTGGATTATGAAAAGTGTGTGTTGATTTGTGAGGTTGGAGGAAATGAAATTAATGATGATGAACAAGAGGATGGGGGGGTGGATAGGGGTTATGTAGGTATTTGTTTATTTATTATTTGATATTGGTTTGATAGGTGAAATGAATGGGGGAATAGGATGATGGAGGGGTCGAATGATTTTAGTCTAAAATAAAAGTTTATACGAATAGAATACAGGAAGTATTATATAAAAGGGTTGGAATAGGATATGTAAAGGGGGGAATATAAGGTTGTGGTTTATGATTGTTGATTTATATTATATGAATTATAGGAATATGTAAAAGGTTTGTATTATTATGATGATTAAAAGTGTATATAAGATGTTTTTTTTTTTATTGTTATGATTATTTATTTTTATTAAAGTTATAGTTAATGTTACCAAATTATAAAAAAATAAATTTTAAATCATTTTTGTCGCATTTTTCAGCAGCAAACCAGGTTAACTCACACAGAAATGTAAAAATAAAAATAAATAAATAAAGTTAATTAATAAAATAATTAGTTTTTTTATTTCATTTTTTGTCGCCTCTTTCAGCAGCAAACAGCTTGACTCACAGAATGTAAAAATAAATAAATCAAATAAATAAATAAATAAATAAATAAATAAATAAATAAATAAATGCAGTGTTTAATTAATCTTTGTCGCTACCCGTTCATCATACAAAAAACTTGAACTCCACAGGATATATATATATATAAAATATAAATATATTATATTTATATTACCGTAAAAACCCGCTAGCATCAGCCACATCTAGCAAACAAGCGGGCCACACCCCACTAGTGGGGCCAAAAGATGTGCACAGGGAAACTACCAGCAAACGCCACCCTCTTTTTTTTTTGTCAAATAAAACTATGTTCACTTTCACTAGAAATTGTCAGTCTGTTCTAAAAGTCAACTTTTCCCCCTTCTTTGCCGTATTAGTTTCTTTCTTTCTTAAATCTGAAATGAAAGATCGTGAAGGCAGGTAATGCGAACCAATGAACCTACACTGCAAATCGATGGAACTCGTTGGCCTACTATTGGCCACAAAGTCCCTTTTATTCTATTTTCCTTCACTTCTACTCACACGACCTAACTTACATGCCTTATGGGGTTTTGTATTCACACAATTACACTTTGCACAAAAATACTTTGTGCAAAGGGGTCTATCCCTAGCAACACGCACACACCCACAATATTGCTACAAAAACATGCACATCTGTGAGGTGTGGGCGTATGCTAGGCATTTAAAAATAAAAAAGTTGTCTTAAAAAAAAATAAAAAAATGGCAAACTTTTTTTTTTTTTTGGGTGGCATTTTTGCCAAAACGGAAACTCCCCGAAGTTTTTTTTTTTTGTTTTTTTTTTTGGTTTTACGAAAACGCGCCACCGGTGTTTTTAAAAAAATTTTTTTTTTTTTTGGGCGGTTTTTACGCGCCCCCTTTTCACACTTTGCCAAAAGGGATATATTTTATATTATATTTTTTTTAAAAATTTTTTTTTTTTCCCTACATAACCCCCTCTCCCGGGCCCCCCCCACTTTCCTGAGCCGGGGAATTAAAAACGACCCAAAGGGGCCCCCGCCCACTAGAATTTGTGGGAAATTTTCTTTTTTTTTTTGCCTTTTTTTTTTTTTTACTGGGTGGATGGGGGGGGCCCGGGGCCCGCGGGCGTCCTTTTTTTCCCAAACCCCCTTTTACAAACCCCTTTCTAAAACCTCTTTGGGGTTTTGATTTCAAAAACGGACCCTTTTTGGAAAGGGGTTATTCCCGGGCCCCCCGAAACGGCACGGGGGAGGGGTTTTGTGGGTTTCGTTTTTTTTTTGTTTTTTTTGTCGCGACAAAAAAAAATTGGGCAAGGTCTTTAAAAATGCTGATCGGCATTATTCCCCCTTTTGCACCCCAAAAAATTTTGGGTTTTTTGGGGTTCGTCCATTTCCCTTTTTTCTTCGCAAAAATTGGGGTTTCAAAGCCCTTGGGTAAACTTTCCAACCCGGGCCCTTTAATGAAAGGGGGGGGAAGGGGGTAGCATTCCTGGTTTTTACGGGGTTGGTGGTGGGGTTTTTTCCGGGAAAAGTGGTTTTCCCAAAACCCGGGGTTTTAAAACCGGGCCCCTTGGCGGGCATTTGCCCAAAACGCGCTTTTTTTCCCGGGGGGTGGGGAAAATGCTTTTCCGCTACCCGGGGGCCGGGTGGATGTTTGTTTAAGTTATCCGAATGTAAATAAATAAATAATTAAAATAAAAAAAAATTTGGGGTTTTTTCAGTGGCTTGTCGGGCGATTTTACATGCAACATATAAAGGGTCTGATATAATTTTTTTTTTAAAAAAAAAATGATTAATTATACTTTTCTTTATATTTATAAATACTTATAATTTTATTTATATATATAATATAAAATTTTTATATATATAAATATAAAAAAAGCCCATATTTCACTTTGGGATTGTGTGCCATAAAACCGGGCAAACACTATGAAATTAGATTATGATACCTAGATATTTGTGCGTTCTTTACTAAATTTCCCTAATCTTTTCATCTTTGCTAAAGGTTTTTCATTGGGATTGTGGGGGGTCGGAAATGGTGGTTTGACAGTGTTTATTCAACGTGCGGAACCTCACTTTGCCATGGCATCATTTTTTTTTCTTATTTTTCTTTCCAGCAATTTGTTTTTTGTACGCAATTACACTTTTCACAAATAGCTTTTCTTAGTCTTGGGGATCCTCTTTGTCGCACAAACCCGGCACCACACATTTTGCAAGATGGGGGGAAAGAGGTGTATGATACACTACGTTATTTTGTGGTTGCGTGGGGTCTTTTACCGTTGCAAAAAAGGGGTCCGACCGGTTGCAAACGGCTCTTTGGGTGGCTTTCTTTGTCTAAGGGCCCACCTTTTTCCGGAGGGGGTGGGTTGCTTGCGCCACGGCGCGCCCCTGGGTTTGTCATTTGCGTTGGTTGTGTGCGCCTTTGTGGCGGGACCCTCCACTTTGCCTGGTGCATCATATTGCTGTTATACTGTAAATTTCTTGCCGCAAAGCTTGTTTTTGCCCTTTACTTACCACTTTCTTCCGAAAAAACTGCTTTCTTAGCTCTTGGGGATCCTCGTTCGCCAAACCCGGCGCCAACTATGAAAGAGGGTTTGGGAGAGGTGTATGCATACGCTACGATACTGTGGTGGTGCCGTGGGGTCTTTTACCGTGGAAAAGTGGGGGTCCGACGGGGCTGCAAACGGCTCTTTGGGTGGATCTTTGCTCAAAACGGCAGCTTTTTCGGAGGGGGTGGGTATGCTTGCGCGCACGCGCCGCGCGCTGGTTTGTCAGTGCGTTGGTTTGTGTGCGCGCGTGTGGCGGCGACCCTCCACTTTGCCATGGTGCATCATATTGCTGTATACTGTCATTATTCTTGCCCGCAAAGCTTGTTTTTGTCCGTACACTTACCACCTTTCCTTCCGACAAACTAGCTTTCTTAGCTCTTGGGGATCCCGTGTCGCCACAACCCGGCGCCACCTATGCAAGATGGTGGGAGAGAGTGTATGCATACGCTCGATACTGTGGTGGTGCCGTGGGGTCTTTTACGTGGAAAAGTGGGGGTCGACGGGGCTGCAAACGGCTCTTTGGGTGGCATCTTTGCTCAAAACGGCAGCTTTTTCCGGAGGGGGGTGGGTATGCTTGCGCGCACGCGCGCGCGCGCTGGTGTTTTCAGTGCGTTGGTTTGTGTGCGCGCGTTGGCGGCGACCCTCACTTTGCCATGGTGCATCATATTGCTGTATACTGTCATTTTCTTGCCGCAAAGCTTGTTTTTGTCCCGTACACTTACCACCTTTCCTTCCGACAAACTAGCTTTCTTAGCTCTTGGGGATCCTGTGTCGCCACAAACCGGCGCCACACCTATGCAAGTGGTGGGAGTGAGGTGTATGCATACCTACGTACTGTGGTGGTGCCGTGGGGTCTTTTACCGTGGAAAAGTGGGGGTCCGACGGGGCTGCAAACGGCTCTTTGGGTGGCATCTTTGCTCAAAACGGCAGCTTTTTCCGGAGGGGGGTGGGTATGCTTGCGCGCACGCGCGCGCGCGCTGGTGTTTGTCAGTGCGTTGGTTTTTGTGCGCGCGTGTGGCGGCGACCCTCCACTTTGCCATGGTGCATCATATTGCTGTATACTGTCATTATTCTTGCCCGCAAAGCTTGTTTTTTGTCCCGTACACTTACCACCTTTCCTTCCGACAAACTAGCTTTCTTAGCTCTTGGGGATCCTCGTGTCGCCACAAACCCGGCGCCACACCTATGCAAGATGGTGGGAGAGAGTGTATGCATACGCTACGATACTGTGGTGGTGCCGTGGGGTCTTTTACCGTGGAAAAGTGGGGTCCGACGGGGCTGCAAACGGCTCTTTGGGTGGCATCTTTGCTCAAAACGGCAGCTTTTTCCGGAGGGGGGTGGGTATGCTTGCGCGCACGCGCGCGCGCGCTGGTGTTTGTCAGTGCGTTGGTTTGTGTGCGCGCGTGTGGCGGCGACCCTCACTTTGCCATGGTGCATCATATTTATGCTGGCGCACGCGCGCGCGCCGTTTTCTGCGTTGGTTTGTTGGGCCGTGTGGCGCACCTCACTCCTGGATCATATGTGTATATGATTATCTTGCGCAAGTTTTTTTTTGTCCGTCATTCACCTTTCGACAAATGCTTCTAGCCTGGGGTCCTCGTGTGCAAACCGGCCAACCAGCAATGGTGGGAGGGTGTATGCATACTAGAAGTGGTGGTGCCGTGGGGTTTTACGTGAGGGGGTCGCGGGCTCACGGCCTTGGTGGCATCTTTGCTAAACGCTTTTTCCGGAGGGGTGGGTAGCTTCCGCACCCGCGCCGTGGTGTTTGTAGTGCTTGGTTTTGTGCGCCTCGGCGCCCCATTTGCATGGTGATAAGTGTATGCATATTCGAAACTTGTTTTTGTCCGTCCTTCACCTTTCTTCGACAACTAGCTTTTTAGCTCTTGGGGATCCGTGTGCCAAACGGCGCACACTTGCAGATGGTGGGAGGAGTGTTGCTCATAGTCTGGGTGGTGCCGTGGGTCTTCGTGAATGGGTCGGGCTGCAAAGGCTTTGGGGCACTTGCTAAACGGCATTTTCGGAGGGTGGGTTGCTGCGCACCGGCGCCCGTTGCAGGCGTGGTTTGTGTGCGCGCGTGTGGGGGCCCTTTGCCTGGATCATGTGTAGTCTACTGCGCAAAGCTTGTTTTTTGCTCATACCTTTTTCCGAAACTAGTTTCTTAGCCTTGGGGCTGTGTGCCAACGGGCCACTGCAGAGTGGAGATGAGATACTACGATACTGTGTGTGCCGGGGGTCTTTTACCGTCAAAATGTCCGGCAAACGGCTCTTTGGGTGGATCTTTGCAAAACGGCACTTTCCGGAGGGTGGGTAGTGGCACGCCGCGGGGTGTTTGTAGGGTTTTGTGGCGGGGTGGCGGCGACTCCCTTGTGTGCATCTATGCTGTATCGTCTTTTTTGCGAAGTGTTTTGTCCGTCCTCCACCTTCTTCGCAACTAGCTTTCTTGCTGGGGACTCGTGTCCACAAACCGCGCAACTATGCAAGATGGTGGAGAAGTTACATCCTACGATACTGTGTTGCCTGGGTCTTTTCGGCAAAATGGGGCCACGGGGTGAAAGGTTTGGGTGCACTTTGCTCAAACGGGTTTTTCGGGGGGGGGTTGCTGGGCACGCGCCGGCGCGGGTTTTCAGTGGTGGTTGTGTGCGCGGTTGCGGCGACCTATTTTGGTCATCTTTGCTGTTCTGTCTTTCTGCCCGCAAGCTTTTTTTTGTCGTAACTTACCACCTTTCTTCCGACAACAGCTTTCTACTCTTGGATCCTCGTGTCGCAAACCCGGCGCACACCTATGCAAATGTGGGAGAGAGTGTATGCATACCTACGATACTGTGGTGGTGCGTGGGTCTTTTACCGTGAAAAGTGGGGGTCGACGGGGCTGAAACGGCTCTTTGGGTGGCATCTTTGCCAAACGGAGTTTTTCCGGAGGGGGGTGGTATGCTTCGCGCGTGCGCGCGCGCTGGTGTCTCTTGTCATGCGTGGTTTTGTGCACGCTGTGGCGCGACCTCCTTTGCATGGTGCATCATATCCTTTCTAATTGCCCGCAAAGCTTTTTTGTCCGTCGTTCCACCTGTCTTCCGAAACTGCTTCTTACTTGGGGTCCGAGGGTCAAACCCTCGCACTGGATTGTGTGAGGAGTTTTCAGGAATGGGGTGGCGGGTCTTACGCCCGAGCTGGTTTGCAGACGTGGTTTTTCGAGGGGTTGGGGTGCTCTTGCCAGCGTGTTTTTCCGGTGGTGGGTTATGCTTGCGCACGCGGCCGGGCGCTACTTTGCCAGCTTTTGCTGAACGCTCTTCTTGCGGGACCCTCCTTGCCAGTCACTTCGCGACTAT
>JASPKP010008662.1:7500-11298 GCA_030674155.1 Stramonita haemastoma | reverse complement strand
TGTGTTTGTGTGTGTGAGTGAGTGTGTGTGAGTGTGTATGAGTGTGTATGAGTGTGTACGAGTGATTGTGTGTGGATGAGTGTGTGTACGAGTGTGTGAATGTGAGTATGAATGAGTGAGTGAGTGTGTGTGTGTGTGTGTGTGTGTGTGTGTGTGTGTGTGTGTGTGTGGTGTGTGTGTGTGTTCTGTGTCTGTGTCTGTGTGTCTGTCAGTATCAGAAAAATGTCATTAACGTTAACACACTATTTTACTTTGGAACCGATAAATTAAAAAAAGAACATTGCATATTGGTAGCAAACTATTCAAGAAAGAACTTAATACTTAACTATTTCAATATGAAGGAAGATCTTTATACTTTGATACCTTTGGTACAAATTAAAGAGGTAAAGAAATTTTTTTAATTCTTTCATAGCTATAACTTGATGCAAAAGATTATTGTTTTTATCTAATTTTGGCATGGATGAGTTCAATATAAAAGGAGGAAACAAGCTGACTAAATTTAAAGGAGCGAATCTTATTCTTTGAAACCAGCTAACTTGATATGAAAGAAACAAACTTGGATGTCAGCTAACTCTGTGTGAAGGAAAGAATTATTCTTTGAGACCAAGTAACTTACTGTAAAGGGAAAATGTTGATACCAATTAACTTGACATGGAAAAAAGAAATTTTGTACCTTTAAAAGCAACTCAAAATAAGGGAAAAAACTTTTTAAAAATTTACATAATTATGTACGAACCAACTTGATATGATGGGGAAAAAATATACTATTGTACCAACTATAGAGGAATGAAATATATTCCTATTTCAACACTTTGTGTGAAAAAGAGCTGTGCACCTTGATTCCTACTTGATCAGTGTAAAAGATTCGTACTTTGCTACCAACCTTTTCAATTTAAACACAACAAATACTTTAAGGCTAACTCCATGGGGAAGGAAAAAATCCTTAATAGCGAATTCAATATGAAGACAACGACTCTATACTTTGACTCCAACTAAACATGAAGGAAATAAAATGTCTACCTAGGTACCAACTAACTGAATAGACAGAAATAGGCTTCACATTTTGAAAAAAAACGACCTTAGTACAAAGGAAAGACGTCATCCTTTGTGTACTACTACCTCATATGAAGAGAAAAAAAAATTAATATGGGGACACCTGCTTTGGGGTCTGACTTTTAAGTGAATATAGCAGAAGCAGAGAGACTACATCACATCGGCGAATTCAGTATGGAAGGGAAAATATATTTTGATTACAGTTAGCTGAATGAAGTAACCCGTTTCTTAAATGACATAAACTTGCAGTAATTATTTGATTTCTTTTACTCGTCCTTACAACTAACTGGGATGTGATAAGATTTAGGGAAGAAAACTGGCATGCCCCAGTTATTTGAGGGCTGGGCTATGTTTCTCCGAGCAGTTTAAAACAAACCAGGACCATTTTATTCTATATAATGTCGGGGGACGGGATAGCCTCATTGGTTACATTCGTGGTGTAGCGTAGTCTTTCGTGATGTAGCGTAGTCTTCCTTGGTGTCGCGAAGTCTTCATTGGTGTTGCATAGTCTTCCTGGGTATGGCGTAGTCTTCCTG
This sequence comes from Stramonita haemastoma, assembly GCA_030674155.1. Classification (NCBI taxonomy): domain Eukaryota; kingdom Metazoa; phylum Mollusca; class Gastropoda; order Neogastropoda; family Muricidae; genus Stramonita; species Stramonita haemastoma. The sequence continues at coordinate 9,709 of JASPKP010008662.1, read as the reverse complement.
GGTATGGCGTAGTCTTCCTTGGTGTGGCGTAGTCTCCCTGGGTGTGGCGTAGTCTTCCTTGGTGTGGCGTAGTCTTCCTTGGTGTAGCGTAGTCTTCCTTGGTGTAGCGCAGTCTTCCGTGGTGTAGCGCAGTCTTCCGTGGTGTAGCAGTCTTCCGTGTTGTAGCGTAGCTTTCCATGATTTTCTTTCCAATGGTGTAGCAAAGTTTTCCATGATGTTTTTTCAATAGTGTAGCGTAGCCTTCCATCGTGTTATTTCAGTGGTGTAGCGTAGCCTTCCATCGTGTTATTTCAATGGTGTAGCGTAGTTTTCTATTGCCTTCTTTTCCGTGGTGTAGCGTAGTCTTCCGTGATGTAGCGTAGTCTTCCGTAATGTAGCGTAGTCTTTCGTGATGTAGCGTAGTCTTCCGTAATGTAGGGTAGTCTTCCCTGGGTTTTTTTTCGTGATGTAGCGTAGTCTTCCATGGCAGAATGGTGTGTGGTAATTTCCGTGGTGCAGTCATCCATGGTGCAGATGGTCAAGTCTTCACTGGTTTTGTACTTATATGGCATCAGAGGAGCCTGAAAAGGAAAAACAGTTTAAAAACAAAAACTCATGGTTTTGATCTTTTTTTAATCGTTCCTCGGCTAGAGCTCTGAGGCTCACTAATGGTGAGATTTTGTGTATTCAAACTTTTATTAATAACTTTAAGGTAGCTGCATTCCGGCTGGAGATCTACTTTCATCGAATGTTCATGCAGTGAACAAAGCTTCAGTTTTCTCGAGGTAAACTCAAAAACACCTTTTCGAAAGTATTAACCACCCCCACCCCCCCCCCCCCCTCCCTCCCAGAGTTAATACTAGTCCTGACTTCACTCTCCAGAAGTCTTCAGGATGGGTCTATAAACTGGTAAATAAAACACATACATGGTCTGGGCTGATAGATGCGAGTTATACTGATGTAAGCAAAGAGCTCAAGCCGATTCATGTTAAGCTTTGATATATGTTGATCTGTTTTCATCCATGACAAAGTCTTAGCATGCATGAATTGTACTTTCCAGAAAAGTACAAACTCTTCTGAAGCCCGAGTACAGCTGCCTATGTAGCAAAGTGCTTGAAGTAAAATGGCCCCACACACAAACTTCTCACTCAGAAGTCTGTATACCGTGCAGTCACTGATAATCCTAAGTAGGATGTATGAAACACAGATGATGATATTGAGTACTCTCTGAATGTTCAGCTGTGGAATGCCCAACAGCATAAGGTGACACACTGGTTTTACCTTATTAGGTGTTTCCACTTGCTCGTGCCGCATCCTCAGGCGTTGAAGTACCTAGGAACAGTTTCGATGACAGAAGGATTCTGCACACAAAAACTAACATTTCAAAATTAAATGGCTGCCTGCACATACATAAGAGAGAGAGACAGAGACAGAGACAGAGGGAGTCACAGTTATAGGAAAACTAATGCACATGCAGTAAGTAATTCATTTTTAAGTAATGGGAGGTAATGCTCTTGTGGTGATGTGCTCTCCCCTTGGAGGTTAGCTTGAATTTCGCACAGAGAAATCTACCGTAACTGAAACTACACTTCGCGACGCGATGCGACACGGCACGGCACGGCACGGCACGGCACGGCACGGCACGGCACGGCACGACACGGCACGCGACCCGACCCGGACCAATCTGTCCCGACCCCGTACGGCACGACACGGGGACTGGATGTAAAAAAAAAAAAAAAAGCACACGAGTGCTTATTCCATTATACTCGATATAATAGAAAAAAATAAATATCTGTTTTTTTTTAAACCCGACCCGACCCGACATGGCACGACACGACGCGACTCGACCCGGCACGGCAAGCGGCACGGCACGGCACAACTCGACACACTACTAAGGTAAGAAAGAAAAAACGGACTTACTGGAGTTGTGTAGTTCCATTCCTGACATGCAAGAATGTGGCAGAAATCCCACGGTGAGTCACTTAGCAGTGCAGGATACCGTGTGAAGTGTTCCATGGTGAAGTGTTCCATGGTGAAGTGTTCCATGGTGAAGTGTTCCGTGGTGAAGTGTTCCGTGGTGAAGTGTTCCGTGGTGAAATGTTCCATGATCAAGTCACATGGTGCAGTTTTCCGAGGTGCAGTTTTTCAAAGTATGGTGTCGTCTTCTATGGTGCAGCGTCACATGGGGTAGTCTTCTATGGTGCACGCAGTGTAGTATTGTGTAGTCCAC
>JASPKP010008662.1:0-2500 GCA_030674155.1 Stramonita haemastoma | reverse complement strand
AGGGGCTGGTCTTTCAGGAGTTTGCCCTTCAGGGGCTGGTCTTTCAGGAGTTTGCCCTTCAGGGGCTGGTCTTTCAGGAGTGTGCCCTTCGGAGGCCTGTATTGCATGCAGGATTTTGCCCTTCAGGGGCCTGTTTTGCATGCAGGATTTTGCCCTTCAGGGGCCTGTTTTGCATGCAGGATTTTGCCCTTCAGGGGCCTGTTTTGCATTCAGGATTTTGCCCTTCAGGGGCCTGTTTTGCATGCAGGAATTTGCCCTTCAGGGCCTTGTTTTGCATGCAGAATTTTGCCCTTCAGGGGCCCTCGTTTTGCATGCAGGATTTTGCCCTTCAGGGGCCTGTTTTGCATGTTGCTGCCTTTCAGGAGCTTGTTTTGCAGGATGCCGTCCTTTAGGGTTTGAGTTTCAGGATGCTGCCCTTTAGGGGCTCGTTTTTCCAGGAGTTTGCCTTTCAGGGATTTTTCTAGGACTTTGACCTTCAGAGAATCTTACTGAGTACATTGCCCTCCAGAAGTTGGACCCTTCAGGACTGTGTTCAAGCAGCATTGCCTTTATCTTCAGTAGTCTACCCGTCCTCCCTATTGGTCTTACATAAGTCAAGTTAAGTCATGTGGGCGAGGACAAGTCCACTGGGCCCTGTGCTCCAGCATCTGCTGCTGGTGTCCTCACAGCCTGCAGTGGACAGGTCCAGGAGGAGTGGAGAAGACCTGGGGTGAAAAATGAGCAACTGGCTACTAGAGATCTATATCACAATACCCATGACAAAACTGTGAGAGGTAGCTAAAAAAAAAAGAAAAGAAAAAAGAAAAAAAAATCTATATCTATATCTATATATATGGGTTGTCATTATTTATACTTAGTTTCATGATCCTGTCTTTGTTACCATTTATTTTGGCAGATCCTTTAGAAATATGAAAAAGTCTTCTGACGTGTGTGCAAGATGTCCTACCATAAGGTCTTTTAACATGAGTGTGGTAAGATAATCCATGAAAGTATCTGACGTATATGCAAGATGTTCTATGCAAAATAAAAAGTCTTTTAACATGTTTGCACATATTCTACCAAAACTTCTGACGTATGCGCAAGATATTCTATGAAAAAAACTTCTGACATATGTTCAAGTCATTTTGCATGAGACTATAGACCAAGGTCCCATGTGCAAACGCACGCAGAACATCTTGCGCATAAATTTAATCATGTTCCACTTTTCGAAAGAGTAGGCTCTTGTGTGCCAGTGGGAACAGATGATAGTTTACAAAACTGCATACACACGGGGACTGGACTAAAAGAATAAATAGATAAATAAATAAATAAGATGTTCTGCACATGTTTTGTATACAGAACCTGGGTTTAAAGTCTTATCTGAAGAACTTATGGGGTGTAGTGTTCGAACATTTTTTGTTTTGCTGCATTTTCTGTGACTTTCCAGTCCTACTGTTCCCGGCCCTGCTAATTTCAAACTCTCCGCCCCAGCCATGCAAAGACATGTCTGGCTGTCTCAGGTCAAAAGTCAATAGGGGGACTATCAATGTCAGGCCGCCGTGTGGCCACCAGCCAGAGGGGCAAGAGAAAACGTATCTCCACTGTTGCCACGTAAAAAGTTGCTACTAGTCCATGGGAAATTTCATCCTCAATACATTGTGGATGATTTTGATTTTACAAAAAGAAAAAATGTTAACTTTTACAAACTTAAGGCTTTCATTGTTTTGGGCACTCCTTGGCTTTTGTGTTTTGACATGGAAAGTGATCAATACTGAAAAATTTATTGAAACATTATGTATTCTAAAAACATCAGCAATTCTGGCACAACCCGGTGAACAACACTGTATTCACCTAAGTGTGCATGCAAAGCGATGCAGTCGCAATGTTTTGAACACAAGGCTATCCCGTCCCCTTTCAGCTCATGTAGTAGGTACTGTATCACAACCAAAACAACATAAAAAATCGTCTACTTTTATGTAGATTGCCCAAATTGTTTCTTTACCCTTTTTTAAAAAAAAAACTCAACTATTCTTTGACACCTTCTTCTGAAGAAAAAAGTATAACTTTCCAAATACTCTTTTTTTTTCTTTTTTTTTTTCTTTTTTTTTACAGAATTCGGTTGAATATTTTTCCATAGCTACGGCCTAGTTTTACATACCTCTTCTCTGGAATCTGTGGCCATGATGATGGTAGGGGTGGGAGGCTGAAGAGCGGAGTGCTGATCTTCCTCCCTCAGGGGATTGCTGCTGCAGGCATCTTTCAGGTTGAGGTTTGTCTGGTCCTTGGTGTTGAGGTTTGTCTGGTAATATTGAGGTTTGTGTGGTCCTTGATGTTGAGGTTTGTGTGGTCCTTGATGTTGAGGTTTGTGTGGTCCTTGATGTTGAGGTTTGTGTGGTCCTTGATGTTGAGGTTTGTGTGATCCTTGATGTTGAGGTTTGTGTGGACATGTTGAGGATTGTGTGGACAATGTTGAGGTTTGTGTGGACATGTTGAGGTTTGTTTGGTTCTTGATGTTGAGGTT
>JASPKP010008661.1:0-11298 GCA_030674155.1 Stramonita haemastoma | reverse complement strand
CATTAAAATAAATTTCAAATTTTACTCCAGAAATTTCAAAAGAAAGTCCCCCCCCCCCCCCCCCGAAAGTGAATGGAGCTTCACTTCACTCACACTCACACTCACACACACACACACACACACACACACAGTATGGTTATGATACAATACACACAGCTCAACACTATTTTGATTTTAATGAATAAACTGCTATGGCACTGAATTTTCTAGTTTCAATCAGAACCTGAAGACTGAGATTCAAAACATCAAACATTCATTCATGAATAAACTGCATACCAAGGATAACACACCTAACAGTTGGTAGGGTACAAGCAAAGTAAACGACTTTTATTTTATCACCCTGTTCTTCCTTTTTCTGTATATCTATAGATCTCTTCCTATCTGCTGCTCTTGCTACACTCCCTCTTTAAGTCTTTATCAAACTGTGTCAACATTTCAACTAACCTAACAAAAACAAACAAGAACAGTTGAAATAAATCAAGTCTGATATTCTGGCAGCAGTTAGGAACAGACTAATAATAGTATACTCACAGTGAGGGTGGCCTCCTCAATTTTCCTTTCAATTTGACGGACAGCATTTTTCCTTTCCTCTGAAACAGAACATTACATTCTCTATTAGTCAGAAGGTGAACAGGAAAGAGGACACCATTTTTCTTTTCTTTGGAGATCTATAAGATTTTCACAATTTAAAAATTTCCACTGTGCAAAAAGCACACTTCTGATACCTTAAGTACATGTATGTGAAAGCAGTTGTGAAAAAAAGAAGCCATTCAGGTGTAACAAAGAAATGGTCTCTTCCACAATTTGTTGCAGTTATTCTTACCACTGCGTCTGCCACTGGAGAACAAGCAGCACATCACTCTCTTCAGTGTGTATTCCCCGACTCTTCAAGCAGACCCTGCAGACAAGAACAAATTTTACTGTGACCTGCGCAGCCTGGTAAGAAACACCCCTGCAGACGACAAGGTCATTATCCTTGGGGATTTCAATGCTAGAGTTGGCCGAGATTCAGAAGCCTGGAAGGGAGTCCTGGGGAAACATGGAGTTGGGAATTGCAATGACAACGGGCGTCTCCTGCTAGAGTTCTGCACTGAACTGCAGTTAATCATCACTAACACAATCTTCCAGCAGAAGGACAGTCTAAAAACAACCTGGATGCATCCTCGGTCCAAACATTGGCACCTCATAGACTACGTCTTAGTGCGCCAGAAAGACCAAAGTGATGTCTTGCACACCAGAGTGATGCCCAGTGCAGAATGCCACACAGACCACCGCCTCGTGCGATGCAACCTCAGCCTTCACATCAAGCCAAAGTCAAAACGAGGAGGTCCCCCCAGAAAGAAACTCCAGGTTGGCAGCCTCAAGTTCGCTGAAGTAAAAGCTGAGCTACAGTCCAACCTCCAGTCAAAGCTGAAAGTCGAGGACTGCCCCTCTGACCCCTGTCCAGAAACGCTCTGGACCCGCCTAAAAACTGCCATCCTGCAGACCTCTGCAGAGGTCTTGGGCTTTTCCACCAAGAAGAACAAGGACTGGTTCGACGAAAATGACCAAGAAATACAAGATCTGCTGGCGAAGAAGAGAAGTGCCCACCAGGCTCACCTTGCACAACCATCTTGTCCAGCAAAGAAAGCTGCCTTTCGTCTTACATGCAGCAACCTCCAGCGCCAGCTTAGAGTAATCCAAAACGAGTGGTGGACTAACCTCGCCCAGAAAACTCAGCTCTGCGCTGACACAGGTGACTACAGAGGCTTCTACGAAGCTTTGAAGGCAGTCTATGGACCCTCTCACCAAGTGTTGAGTCCTTTGCGCAGCACTGACGGCCAGGCACTCCTCACAGACAAGATGTCCATATTGAACCGCTGGGCTGAACACTTTCAAACCCTCTTCAGCGCTGATCGCACTGTTGATGACACAGTGATCCACCAGATCCCACAGCAACCAGTGAAAGAAGAACTGGACGAAGCCCCAACCCTGGAAGAGGTAACTAAAGCCATAGAACAACTGAAGAGTGGGAAGGCTGCAGGCGTCGACGGTATTCCACCAGAATTATGGAAAAACGGGGGGCAAACACTGCACTGCAAGCTCCATGAATTTTTTGTTTGCTGCTGGGAGCAGGGAAAGTTGCCACAAAACCTTCGTGATGCAATCATAATCACCCTTTACAAAAACAAAGGGGAAAAATCAGATTGCTCCAACTACAGGGGGATAACTCTTCTCTCCATCGCTGGCAAAATCCTTGCAAGAGTTCTCCTCAACAGACTAGTACCTGCTGTTGCAGAACACCACCTCCCTGAGAGCCAGTGCGGCTTCAGAGCTAACAGGGGTACCACTGACATGGTCTTCGTGCTCAGACAACTTCAAGAAAAGTGCCGCGAACAGAACAAGGGACTGTACATCACCTTCGTCGATTTAACCAAGGCATTTGACACTGTGAGCAGGAAGGGCCTGTGGCAGATCATGGAGCGTCTTGGCTGTCCCCCAAAGTTTCTCAACATGGTGATCCAGCTACATGAAGACCAGCGTGGCCAGGTCAGAAACAGCAACGACCTATCAGAGCCTTTCCCAATCACAAACGGGGTGAAGCAGGGCTGCGTTCTTGCACCAACCCTCTTCACTATCTTCTTCAGCATGATGCTTCAGCGGGCCACAGAAGATCTTGATGACGAAGACGGAGTTTTCATACGCTACCGCACAGATGGCAGCCTATTCAACCTGCGGCGTCTTCAGGCCCACACCAAAACCCTGGAGCAACAAATTCGAGAGCTACTTTTTGCTGATGATGCTGCCCTTGTAGCCCACACAGAAACCGCCCTGCAGCATGTAACATCCTGTTTTGCAGAGGCAGCCCAGCTCTTCGGACTCGAAGTCAGTCTGAAGAAGACAGAGGTTCTCTACCAGCCCGCACCTCAGGTAGCGTACCACCCACCTCACATTACAATTGGTGAGACAGAACTGAAGACAGTCCAGCAGTTTACCTACCTGGGATGCACAATCTCCTCTGACGCAAAGATTGATAAAGATGTAGACAACAGACTGGCAAAGGCAAACGGTGCTTTTGGCAGACTCTACCACCATGTCTGGAAAAACAAACACCTGAAGAAAGACACCAAGATCAGTGTCTACAGAGCCGTGGTACTGACCACCCTCCTGTACGGCTCTGAGTCATGGGTCACATACAGACACCACCTGCGAATTCTGGAACGCTTCCACCAACGCTGTCTCCGCTCCATCCTCGACATCCACTGGAGCGACTTCACCACGAATGCTGAGGTGCTGGAGCAAGCAGGGATCACCAGCATTGAGGCCATGTTGCTGAAAACGCAGCTACGCTGGGCAGGGCATGTCTCTAGAATGGAGGACCATCGCCTACCGAAGATGGTTCTCTACGGTGAACTTTCCACCGGACACCGCTACAGAGGCGCACCAAAGAAGAGATTTAAAGACTCTCTGAAGAAATCTCTGTCAGCCTGTCTCATAGACCATAACCAGTGGTCAGTCCTTGCTGCTGACCGGCAGGCCTGGCGACACACTGTGCATCAGTCGGTCTCCTCCTTTGAGGACAATCGCAGAGCGGCCCTTGAGGAGAGGCGAATGAGGAGGAAGAACCGCGTCCGCTCTACATCGACCCCAGAATCGACTTTCCCCTGCAGCCGCTGCGGCCGGGTTTGTTTGTCACGCATTGGACTGAACAGCCACCAGCGAGCCTGCACCAGACGTGGACAGTGCCCTTAATCTTCGTTCGCGAAGCCAAGCCATGACTTTAGACACCTCTCTTTTCTCGATGAACCAAAATCAGGAGCATAATTTATTTAAAAAAAACAACAAAAAAAACCCCACCTTTATCAGGAAGCTATTTGTTAGTTTTGTTCCTGAATAATTTTCATAATTTACAACGTATGACAGATTTCTGTTTTCTACATTGAAAGCTAACAATACTTATTTCATTGTTCAACTCATTGACTTAAATTAATGAAGCTAATTAAAAACAGACAAAGCAAGTGAATAAAGTTCTCTTCAAAATACAACTGTTGGTTTTGCTCACATTTGATTCAAACTGGCTGAGAGAACTCTTCTACATGCCAGACACTGAGACAGGGTTAACAACCAGTGAGAATGGCCGCAGAAAACTCTGTTTGGAAGAACCTCACCTAACCTACAGCAGCCAACTTGAAACTTGCTCTTTCAAACTAATCATGAGTCCTTTCTCTAACAGTTCAAGGTGGTGACTTACATTACAGGTCTTCTTTTTCTTCAAATGCTCAGACAGAAATAACTGATGTCTGTCATATGAGAGAAAATGCACTGTTTAGCACCTGAAAGAGAGGGCAACTTACTGTCTAACTTGTATGTAACCTACACACTGAATTGCAATAACTTGCATACAACTTTCCATGCCAGGATAGCCTAGTGGTCAGAACATTGCGCTGGCAATTTGACGACCCGGGTTCGAGTCCGGTTGAAGAAATTTTTCTCCTGGAGTTAACATCAGTGCTGACTCCACTCTCCCCAAAAGTCCTTCGGATGAGACTATAAACCGAGGCCCCGTGTGCGAACGCACACAGAACATCTTGCGCACGTTAAATCCTGTTCCGCTTTTCGTAAGAGTAGGCCATTGTGTGCCGGTGGGAACAGATGACAATATTTACAAAACCGCATACACACGGGGACCGGATGAAAAAAAGCACATGATTGCTTATTCTGTTATCCTCGATATAAAAGAATAAATAAAATAAATAAAATAAATAATGAGTCATGACTGCATTGCTATCACTAACTAGTATCAGTATCACTTGGTGATTTAGTTAAGTATGACTATGACAGTATGAGTGTCAGACTCAGAGTCACTGATGAAAACTTTGTGTGCTTTGTTGTGTCCTCCTTCCTGTAAATCGTAACAGCCTAAACCTTCCTCTTCTTCCAACTGGGAATATTCTTCTGCTCCAACACTCATTCATTCTGACCACTGCTATCATGCGTACCACCTGCCACACGAATACATAAAAAATATTTAAAAATCTATCATAATTATGACAACTAAACTGGGCTTTGTTGAGATTTAACTTTCGATTAGTGTCACTGCAGAAAATCTTCCTTTCCGTTCAAACAATCGGACCCTTCGTCCTACCTATGCAGTAGCTTTTTATTTTTCTAAATATATACTATGAATCGTATGATGAGTTTTTCACAGAACACTCACTAATCCCTTCTCAATAAGTAAGCACTTAGAAGTTGAGAAAGACAATACACCAGTTAGCTACTGTTGATAAAGAAACTGACACTGAGACACCAAATCTTTTTTTCATGTTACTTCTAACGTTTCATCAAAAACTTCTTATTACCTCCACTGCTCCCACTTAGTCTTCTTTCTTTGGATTTGATGTCGTCAAGAATAGATGACAGATCATCTTCAAGAGTCTCGAACTTCTCAGACGACATTTTGTCTTCCTGTGATGATCATGTGATCTGCCTCCATATGATTATACATACGGAAGATGTGATAATTAGCTTACGTTGACGGGCAAAATGTGGTGGTGGTTGGTTGATGGTACAGTCCCTAACGCCGCTGGAACTCTTACATAATCATACCAAGCGTTGATGGGCGTGTTCAACTAGCTTTGTTGTTGTTGTTGCTGTTGTTACTGCTGGCGGTGGTGGTGGCGGTGCTACTGCTGCTGCTGTTACTGTTTCTTCTGCTGTACAATCCCAACAACAACAACAACAACAACAACAACAACAATATAATAATAATAATAATAATAATAATAATAATAATAATAATAAAAAATAATAATAATAATGATGATGATGATGATGATGATGATGGTGATGATGATGATGATGATGATGATGATGATGATGATGATGATGATGATGATGATAATAATAATAATAATAATAATAATAATAATAATAATAATAATAATAATAATAATAATAATAAAAAAATAAACGCAGTAAGGATCAAAGTTTTGACCCACGTCCTTAAGCCCATGCTGTCGTTGGGGGAGCGAGGTGTCGGAGTTTCTTTAGGAGCTAGCATCCTGAATGCAGCATCCATCTCCTCTCCCTCGCCGCTTTGTATAAAAGGGTCGGAGAGTGCAGTGGTCCGAATCCCGTTTGGGCCCAAAATTTTCCCCCATCCATTAGACCATGAGTGGTGGTCTGGGTGCTAGTCTTTCAGGTAAGACGATAAACCGAGGTCCTGTGTGTTACACATCATTATTTAGCGTACGTAAAAGAACCCACGGCAACAAGAGGGTTGTACCGGGCAAAATTCTGTAGGAAAAAGCCTCCCAGATAGGGAAACAAAAAGAAAAACAAATAATTGGTAGGCGCTGCACTTGTGGCAACGCACTCTCCCCGGGGGGAGCAGCTCGAATTTCACGCAAAGAAATCTACCATGACATAAAGGGGTGTAAAATAAAAAAGAAAATAAATTGGTATAAAATAAAAAAGAAAATAAATAAATAAATAAAGGTGTTCCCATAACCTATGTGGTCGTAGGGGAGTGAGACATCAGAGACCTCAGCTTCTCCAAGGGTCAGCATATTGAGGGTGGCACCCATCTTCTCTCCCTCACTTCTTTACCTTCCCTGACCCTAAAGAGAGCAGGTACCCATTTACAGTTGGGTGGACTGGGGGACTGTACTGAAGCCAATGTGTTCAAAAGGTCGCCCATCCACTTGGTAACCACATTCGATGCTGCTTAACCTTAGCTTGGGGAAAGCGAGTGCTCTGACCACTAGGCCTAAATTATCTCATTCCTGTCTCTAAATGAAGGCAGGTAGCCATTTACAACATGGTAAACAGGAGGGCGGGGGTGGGGGACTATACTGTGGCCAAGGCCCATGAACGGTCATTGCGCGCACGCGCGCACACACACACATACACACACACACACACACACACACACACACACACACACACACACACACACACACACACACAGCCCTAGGACACTGAGCAGGATATGAATGACTTCAGTTGCCATATTGGTACTATTTTCTTTATCCTGATGTACATTCAGAAGTTGTTAGGTTAATATATATATATATATATATATATATATATATAAGAGAGAGAGAGAGAGAGAGAGAGAGAGAGAGAGAGAGAGAGAGAGAGACATATATGTGTAGATATACATATAGAGTTTGAAGGTATATTGAATTGCATAGATGCCACGGCATCGCACATTGAGTCTATTTATTCTATCAAGGGAGTTTGGAGTTTCAGGCTGGAGTGCTGGTAAGACAGACTGCAACTTACTGTCCTAACGTATGAATCTTTTGCTGCAACATATGTATGAACATAATTGAAATAAAATCAATATGTGTCTGTAAAGCTCTAGCTGCAGCATACAGAAATAAAGCCACTTCTATTGTCTACACATCGGTGAAACTCAAGAATTGAGGGATCTTTCGAACACATGGCTTTTTACAGGTTGTTTATGTTGAAGTTTCTCCTCCTGCTCAGTACCACGTGACTCCTGTTAGCGTACTTCGTGATGTACAAAATACACCATGGGAGGAATTTATCTTTTGCTTCTTTCATTGCGCAATAGTCAATGATGATGAGGATGACAAAGATGACCCCCTGCGAATGCAAGCATTGATCACTTTGAAACCAGCCACGGCTGTGCACACAGACGGGTGTTGTTGCACAGTCTCCGAATCGTCTGTGTATATAATGGAGTGGCAGCCAACTCATAACGAAAACCAAAATAGGCTTATCATGTGTGTGATTGCAACCGCTTCCGTGCCTCCTTGTCAAAGGTGTATGGTGCACTCTTCGTCGCTCATTCACATGCATGCTTAATTCATGGTAATGATATACAGATGGATTTTATGTGGTCAATTTGCAACTCGATTTAGTTTTGGCATGGTTTCTGTTATAAGAGTACTATTTTCTATTTAGATCGCAGCATACAAGTTGACACGTGTGCACACTCAGCACCCACTCGCACACACACACGTACACACACACACACACACACACACACACACACACACACACACACACACACACACCACGCACACACACGCTCGCACGCACCCACGCACGCATACACACACCACACACACACACACACACACACACACACACACACACACACACACCCTAAACACACACACACACACACACACACCCTAAACACACACACACACACACACACACAAACACACACACACACACACACACACACACACACACATCCTGTTCTGCTTTTTGTAAGAGAAGGCCATTGTGTGCCGATGGGAACAGATGACAAGATTTACACAACTGCATACACACGGGGACTGGATGAAAAAAGTACATGAGTGCTTATCCCATTATCCTTGATATAAAAGAATAAAATAAAAAATAAATCAAAATAAAACACACACACACACACACACACACACACACACACAGAGCTTCACATATTCTGCTGTCACTTTAATTACCTTTTTTTTGTGGTTTAATTTTTTTTTAATCCTTATTCATATCATATGTTATGTTTCAGATCAAGAACTTGAAGAAGTGACATGATCATTTCTCGTTATCTACCAACTAAAATCACATTCTGCAGAAAAAAACAAGAAACAAAATAGCCTTTAAAATCTGAAACACTGAAATTGTGAACATTACTTTCCTATTCAGTGTCTTGTTAGACATGTGATGGAAAGTATGCTTCGATATTTTTAAAGATCAGGTGAAAAAAACTTTAAGTTCTACACTTCCAATGTGACATGAGGTTCAAGTGGAACAAGATCTACCAGTTGACTGAAAAAGATGAGGAGTATCATACAGCCACGGAGATTTGTGCAGCTGTACCTGATCATTGTCACTGTTGCTGTCATTCTTCTGATAGCCAATTATGGTTGGTATTTTGAATGCTATTGTGGTGTGTGTGTGTGTGTGTGTGTGTGTGTGTGTGTGTGTGTGTGTGTGTGTTGTGTGTGTGTGTGTGTGTGTGTGTGTACTCGTGTGTGTGTGTGTGCACATGTGTGTGTGTGTGTGTGTGTGTGTGTGTGTGTGTGTGTGTGCACATGTGTGTGTGCACATGTGTGTGTGTGTGTACACATGTGTGTGTGTGTGTGTGTGTGTGTGTGTGTGTGTGTGTGTGTGTGTGTGTGTAAGTGTGTAAGTGTACACGTGTGTGTGAGTGTGACAGAAACAAACATGAAATGTGAACATTTATAATCTGTTATAAGTGTTTGTTCAAGTAAGATATAATTATTCTCTTTTATATTGCAAGTTGGAGAAGTTAAACCATTTATTGTTGTTTTAACATTAACACGAGAATAGATTGGTACTAATTTCAGTTCACCCAACTGTAAATGGGTACCCGCCCTGTTTAGGGTCAGGGAAGGTAAAGCAGCAAGGGAGAAGAGATGGGTGCCGCCTTCAATATGAATATGCTGGCCCCTAGAGTAGCTGAGGTCTCTGATGCCTCGCTCCCCTAGGACCACAAAGGTTATGGAACACCTTTACCACTACCTTTTTTTTATAGTTGTGAAAAAAGTTCACTGAGTAGTCGTTGTATGCACTACAGTGGACACTGTGGTACAAGATAGTGGTGTGAAGTATAGATGAAGTATGATGTGAAGTATAGATGAAGTATGGTATGAAGTATAGATGAAGTATGATGTGAAGTGTAGATGAAGTATGGTGTGAAGTGTAGATCATGTATGCTGTGTGTGTACAGCAGCCTGGTGTCCTGATGAAGAAAGGGAGGCGGAGAGAGAGCTAGTGCAGCTGTACCGGGAACAGCTGCGTATAGCAGACAGCACTGTCAGCAAGCTGAAGGCCAAGCTGTCGGCTCGACCCAGTCAGATCAGTGTGCATAAACATCACAATGGTGAGCATAAGGTGTCCACTTTTCTGTATATTAAGGGGAGGATATCGGGGGTTTTAAGTTACAGTGTGTAATTATATAACTAGTGTTTTGATATATTTGCTGATGTAAAATCACTGGGTTCTGGTGTTGTCCAGCTTTTATTGATATAGTGTTTTTGTTTTACCTAATATTTTGGTAGAAAATATATTCAAAAACGAAAACACATTGTGCCAGGTTGAATTAAAACAATCATATAATTTCTCCCATTTTTTCCCCCCAGAGTTTTGGAATTGGGAGGATGTGAAGAAATACACATTATATATATGTATCCAAAAGAGAGGTCTATCACTTCCTAGCACAGAACATATATTATCATGCAAATGTTTCTGTCATCTGTATCAAGGACCATTTTCCCTGTTTGTATAATACTGCATAAGAGATTTGCTTTGAATAGTTTTGATTTCACTTACTTCTACAAGATAATTTGTTCTTTGGCTGGAGCTCTATAGTTTACCAATGGTGATATTTTGCATAAGCGACCATTTGCCCGCTATTATGGTTGTCGCATGCTGACTTTGCAGTGATGTTTAAATATTATTACACTGTCTGCATGTGCTTTTAAAAAAATTGTCTGTTCCTACTGGCACGCAAATGGCGTACTCTTGTGAAAGGTGGAACAGGTTTGAACATGTGTGCAATATGCTCTGCACGAGTTTATGTACATGGAACCTTAGTTTATAGTTGCATCCGAAGGACATTTGGGAGTAGAATTGGTATTGATGTTAACTCTAGGGGAGAAGTCCCCTTGAACGGGTGGGGTGTCTCAGAGGTGGCTGAAACCCAGGCTGTCAGATTGCAAGCTCAGTGCTCTAACCACCAGGCTGTCCTGTCCCAACTTTCTCCTACTTTCTTCATACTGTCATTAGAAAGTAGATAATCCCTTTAGTCAGAATGCAACTACCTTAGTGGTGGGCAGAAATGCTAAAATACACCAAAATATCTCACCATTGGTGAACCACGGAGCTCTAGCCGAGGAATAAAATATTTTTTAAGATGGGGAGAAAAATTCACTGAAACCCAGTAAAGTTTTAAAAAGCTTGAATTGTGAATCCTTGCCGCGCTAAGTGTTATTGTAGTCGTTTTCTTGATCTTGAAAATATTAAAAGACTAAAAGAAAGGAGATTCAAACGCTTTATTCAAAATAATCTGTTGTACTTTTTCTTTTTTTTTTCTTCATTCTTTTATATCGAGGATAATGTAATAAGCACTCATGTGCTTTTTTACATCCAGTCCCGGTGTGTATGCAGATTTGTTAATCTTGTCATCTGTTCCCACCGGCACACGCTGGCCTACTCTTACAAAAAGCGGAACAGGATTTTATTTTATTTTTATTTTATTTTATTTTGTACCACTTTATGTCACAGCAGATTTCTCTGCTTGAAATTTGGGCTGCTCTCCCTGGGAGAGCGCGTCGCCAC